>JAZAVI010001844.1:0-13532 GCA_036326025.1 Chrosomus eos | reverse complement strand
TTACTGGCCACGCCCTAGCAACCATTATCGAGCACCTTAGCAACCAAAATCCAAAGAGGGATATCTTCCATTCTGAATGTCACAGAGGCATGGGAGTTGGTTTATATCATTCATACTGACAAGCAGCCTTTGGAGTTTCATGATTGGCAGCTGCCAAGCCACTCCCTAGCAACCAAACAGAGTACCCTAGCAACCATTTTGCAAGACCTATATCTCTACATGTAAACATCGTATAGAGATGGGGGTTGGTTTATACATTCACATTGACTTTGGAGCTTCATGATAGGCAGCTGCCAAGCCTCTCCCTAGCAACCAAACATAGTACCCTAGCAACCGTTTTGCAAGACCAATATCTCTATATCAGAACATCGTATAGAGATGGGGGTTGGCTCTTTTGACTCATGCTAGCAAACAGGACTTGCTACATGCTAGACATGCTAACAGTGAATAGCTACATGCTAATATTGATTAGTTAAGTGTTAAATCATGCCAAGAAAATGCTACAAACTCCATAGTATCCATCTGTGACATCTACCAACCACCTAGTAACACCATAGCAACCACCCAGAATACCCTAGCAACCTCCTAGCAACCATCCAGAATACCTTAGCAACCGCCTAGCAACGCCCTAGCAACCACTCAGAATACCCTAGCAACCGCCTAGCAACCATCCAGAATACCATAGCAACCGCCTAGCAACCATCCAGAATACCCTAGCAACCGCCTAGCAACGCCCTAGCAACCACCCAGAACACCCTAGCAACCGCCTAGCAACCACCCAGAACACCCTAGCAACCGCCTAGCAACCACCCAGAACACCCTAGCAACCGCCTAGCAACGCCCTAGCAACAACCCAGAATACCCTAGCAACCGCCTAGCAACCACCCAGAACACCCTAGCAACCGCCTAGCAACCATCCAGAATACCCTAGCAACCGCCTAGCAACGCCCTAGCAACCACCCAGAACACCCTAGCAACCGCCTAGCAACCACCCAGAACACCCTAGCAACCGCCTAGCAACCACCCAGAATACCCTAGCAACCGCCTAGCAACGCCCTAGCAACCACCCAGAATACCCTAGCAACCGCCTAGCAACCACCCAGAACACCCTAGCAACCGCCTAGCAATCATCCATAATACCCTAGCAACCGCCTAGCAACGCCCTAGCAACCACCCAGAACACCATAGCAACCGCCTAGCAACCACCCAGAATACCCTAGCAACCACCTAGCAATGCCATAGCAACCACCCAGAATACCCTAGCAACCGCCTAGCAACCACCCAGAACACCCTAGCAACCGCCTAGCAACCACCCAGAACACCCTAGCAACCGCCTAGCAACGCCCTAGCAACCACCCAGAATACCCTAGCAACTGCCTAGCAACCACCCAGAACACCCTAGCAACCGCCTAGCAACCATCCAGAATACCCTAGCAACCGCCTAGCAAAGCCCTAGCAACCACCCAGAACACCCTAGCAACCGCCTAGCAACCACCCAGAACACCCTAGCAACCGCCTAGCAACCACCCAGAATACCCTAGCAACCACCTAGCAACGCCATAGCAACCACCCAGAATACCCTAGCAACCGCCTAGCAACCACCCAGAACACCCTAGCAACCGCCTAGCAACCATCCAGAATACCCTAGCAACCATTCAGAACACCCTAGCAACGCCCTAGTAACCACCCATAATACCCTAGCAACCGCCTAGCAACCACCCAGAACACCCTAGCAACCGCCTAGCAACCGCCTAGCAATGCCCTAGAAACCACCCAGAACACCCTAGCAACCAAACAAAACACCCTAGCAACCGCCTAGCAACCACCCAGAATACCCTAGCAAACCGCCTAGCAACGCCCTAGCAACCAACCAGAACACCCTAGCAACCACCTAGCAACCAACTGAACACATGAATAAGCCATATCTCAGCACCAGAACATCGTACAGACATGTTTGTTGGGTCGTATGCAATCATGTACCACACCCTAGCAACCGAGCGGTGAGTTTTGCCACTGCAAGCACCATTTCACATTTTCTCCTGGAAATGTACATTCTAGTGTTGTAATTACTATTCACCCAGACAAAACTTCGGCACGCAACTCCTCCACATCTTTGGTCGTAGACCCATGAATGAGGTCTCAAATTGACCGGTTTATTGAGGAGAGGTGTGCTATGACTTTTGTAAGCGATCAGGTGTACGATGTTCGTCTGGCAGGCGAAAAATTTACCGAAAAATCTCCCATAGACTTAACATTGGCAAAAATTTGTAAAGTCATATCTTCGGCTCAGAAGGTCATATCGGCTTGAGGTTGGGCTTTTTTGATTCGTCCTTTTAAGCAGCTAATAAGTAGTGACATATCAACTTCATAACCACGCCCTAGCAACCAGTTACAGGCCCCTAGCAACCATTGATCAACATTTACAAGCCATATCTCAGCAACAAAACATTGTAAAAACACAGAGTTTGGCATTTTTTTTACCCATATGTGCAAATACTCTTTAAATATTACCCCATAAACTGTATCAACAAGCCTTAGCAACCATTTGGAGTACCCTAGCAACCGTATAAACACATAAATGAGCTATATCTCAGAGCCAGAATATCATATAGACATGGGGCTTTGCTTGTTTGTTTCTGTTGGGAAACCAGTCTTTAAATATCATCATAGTAACTGTGTAACCACACCTTAGCAACCATTTGAAGATACCTAGCAACCATATTGCAACATATAGAAGCCATATTTCAGCTCCACAACATCGTACAGACATGGTTGTTGGCTCGTATGAAATCATGTAAAACACCCTAGCAACCGAGTGGTGAGTTTTGCCACTGCAAGCACCATTTCACATTTTCTTCTGGAAATGTACATTCTAGTATTGTAATTACTATTCACCTAGACAAAACTTTGGCACGCAACTCCTCCCACATCTTTTGTCGTAGACCCATGAATGAGGTGTCAAATCGACCGGTTTATTGAGGAGAGGTGTGCTATGACTTTTATAAGCGATCAGGTGTACGATGTTCGTCTGGCGGGCGAAAAATTTGCCGAAAAATCTCCATAGACTTAACATTGGCACATCATTTATAAAATCATATCTTTGGCTCAGAAGGTCATAGAGGCTTGGGGTTGGGCTCTTTTGATTCGTCCTATTAAGCAGCCAATGAGTAGTGACATATCAACTTCATAACCACGCCCTAGCAACCAGTTACAGGCCCCTAGCAACCATTGAAGAACATTTACAAGCCATATCTCAGCAACAAAACATTGTAAAAACACAGAGTTTGGCATTTTTTTTACCCAGATGTGCAAATACTCTTTAAATATTACCCCATAAACTGTATTAACAAGCCTTAGCAACCATTTGGAGTACCCTAGCAACCGTACAAACACATAAATGAGCTATATCTCAGAGCCATAATATCATATAGACATGTGGCTTTGCTTGTTTGTTTCTGTTGGGAAACCAGTCTTTAAATATCATCATAGTAACTGTGTAACCACACCTTAGCAACCATTTGAAGATACCTAGCAACCATATTGCAACATATAGAAGCCATATTTCATCTCCACAACATCGTACAGACATGGTTGTTGGCTCGTATGAAATCATGTAAAACACCCTAGCAACCGAGCGGTGAGTTTTGCCACTGCAAGCACCATTTCACATTTTCTTCTGGAAATGTACATTCTAGTATTGTAATTACTATTCACCTAGACAAAACTTTGGCACGCAACTCCTCCCACATCTTTTGTCGTAGATCCATGAATGAGGTGTCAAATCGACCGGTTTATTGAGGAGAGGTGTGCTATGACTTTTATAAGCGATCAAGTGTACGATGTTCGTCTGGCGGGCGATAATTTTGCCGAAAAATCTCCCATAGACTTAACATTGGCACAAAATTTGTAAAAACATATCTTTGGCTCAGAAGGTCATAGAGGCTTGGGGTTGGGCTCTTTTGATTCGTCCTATTAATCAACAAATGAGTAGTGGCATATCAACTTCATAACCATGCCCTAGCAACCAGTTACAGACCCTAGCAACCATTGACACATATTTACAGGCCATATGTCAGTAACAAAACACTGTAAAAACACAGAATTGGGCATTTTTGACCCAGATGTGCAAATACTCTTTAATATTACCCATAAACTGTATGAACATGCCTTAGCAACCATTTGGAGTTCCCTAGCAACCGTACAAACACATGAATGAGCTATATCTCAGAACCAGAACATCGTATAGACATGGGGCTGTGCTTTTTTGCTTCGGTTGGGAAACCAGTCTGTAAATATCATCATGGTAACTGTGTAACCACACCTTAGCAACCGTTTGAAGATACTTGATAGGCAACCATATTTGCACATAAGGAAGCCATATTTCAGCTCCACAACATCGTACAGACATGGTTGTTGGCTCGTATGCAATCATGTACAACACCCTAGCAACCGAGCGGCGAGTTTTGCCACTGCAAGCACCATTTCACATTTTCTCCTGGAAATGTACATTCTAGTTAATGGTGCTTGCCTATGGCAAAGCAACATTAGTGTTATTGCTCATACTTATTAATGGTGCTTGCCTATGGCAAAGCAACATTACTGTTATTGTGCATACTTATTATTCTTCTTCTTCTTCTTCTTCCACTTTTTTTTCGGCGCGTAACTCCTCCCGCAGTTTTTGTCACAGACCCATGAATGAGGTGTCAAAACGTGCGGCCTGTTCGGGAATGGTGTGCTATGACTTTTATAAGCGATCGGGGGTACGATGTTCGCCCCAGGGGCGAAAAAAACGGCCCAAAAAAAACGCATAGACTTAACATGGGGAAAAACTTTGACGAATCATAGCTCAGAGATCAAATTTCACAGAAACGTGTGATTTGCCACATTTGAAGAGGCTGACAGGCTCTTTAAGAACATACCCCTAAATGGGGTAAAAGTTGCACCCCTGGGGGGCAGGAGCTGCCCAAAGTTGCCCAAAAAACCCATTGACTTAACATGGTGAAAAACTTTGAAGAGTCATAGCTCAGAGCTCAGATTTCACAGAAATGTGTGATTTGCCACATTTGAAGAGGCTTACAGGCTCTGTAAGAACATACCTCACAGTGGGGTAAAAGTTGCACCCCTGAGGGGCAGGAGCTGCCCAAAGTTGCCCCCATAGACTTACTATGGTGTAGGACGGCCCATGAAATGGGCCGTCCTACACCATAGAAACCGCTTTTATATTGAACATAACTCTGGATCACAGTGTCGTAGAGACAAAGGGGCGGGCACATTTTACTCAGATGGCCAATCAGTCTCTCAGGATCATTGTGAAGCTATCAAGCCACGCCCTAGCAACCATTTAGTGCTCCTTAGCAACAAGTTCCATAGACTTCCATTAAAAGAGATCAAAGGGATATCTCAGGATATAAGTGTCATAGAAACATGAGGGTGGGCTCGTTTGACTCGGGCCAGCAAACAGCCAATCCTGAATCACCTCAACACTTACTGGCCACGCCCTAGCAACCATTATCGAGCATCTTAGCAACCAAAATCCAAAGAGGGATATCATCCATTCTGAATGTCACAGAGGCATGGGAGTTGGTTTATATCATTCATACTGACAAGCAGCCTTTGGAGTTTCATGATTGGCAGCTGCCAAGCCACTCCCTAGCAACCAAACAGAGTACCCTAGCAACCATTTTGCAAGACCTATATCTCTACATGTAAACATCGTATAGAGATGGGGGTTAGTTTATACATTCACATTGACTTTGGAGCTTCATGATTGGCAGCTGCCAAGCCACTCCCTAGCAACCAAACATAGTACCCTAGCAACCGTTTTGCAAGACCAATATCTCTGCATCAGAACATCGTATAGAGATGGGGGTTGGCTCTTTTGACTCATGCTAGCAAACAGGACTTGCTACATGCTACACATGCTAGCAGTGAATAGCTACATGCTAATATTGATTAGCTAAGTGTTAAATCATGCCAAGAAAATGATATAAACACCATAGTAACCATCTGTGACATCTACCAACCACCTAGTAACACCATAGCAACCACCCAGAATACCCTAGCAACCGCCTAGCAACGCCCTAGCAACCACCCAGAACACTAGCAACCACCTAGCAACACCCTAGCAATCATTCAGAATACCTTAGCAACCACCTAGTAACACCATAGCAACCACCCAGAATACCCTAGCAACCGCCTAGCAACCACCCAGAACACCCTAGCAACCGTCTAGCAACCACCCAGAACACCCTAGCAACCACCTAGCAACACCATAGCAACCATTCATAACACCCTAGCAACGCCCTAGTAACAACCCAGAATACCCTAGCAACCGCCTAGCAACCACCTAGCAACACCCTAGCAACCGCCTAGCAACCATCCAGAATACCCTAGCAACCGCCTAGCAACGCCCTAGCAACCAACCAGAACACCTTAGCAACCGCCTAGCAACCAACCAAAACACCCTAGCAACCGCCTAGCAACCACCCAGAATACCCTAGCAACCGCCTAGCAACGCCCTAGCAACAACCCAGAATACCCTAGCAACCGCCTAGCAACCACCCAGAACACCCTAGCAACCACCTAGCAACCACCCAGAATACCTTAGCAACCGCCTAGCAACGCCCTAGCAACAACCCAGAATACCCTAGCAACCACCTAGCAACCACCCAGAACACCCTAGCAACCGCCTAGAAACACTATAGCAACCATCCAGAATATATTAGCAACCACCTAGCAATGCCCTAGCAACCACCAGAATACCCTAGCAACTGCCTAACAACCACCCAGAACACCCTAGCAACCACCTAGCAACCACCTAGCAACACCATAGTAACACCATAGCAACCACCCAGAATACCCTAGCAACCGTCTACCAATGCCCTAGCAACCACCCAGAATACCCTAGCAACCGCCTAGCAACCACCTGAACACATGAATAAGCGATATCTCAACACCAGAACATCGTACAGACATGTTTGTTGGCTCGTATGCAATCATGTACCACACCCTAGCAACCGAGTGGCGAGTTTTGCCACTGCAAGCACCATTTCACATTTTCTCCTGGAAATGTACATTCTAGTTATTATTCTTCTTCTTCCATTTTTTTTCGGCGCGTAACTCCTCCCGCAGTTTTTGTCACAGACCCATGAATGAGGTGTCAAAACGTGCGGCCTGTTCGGGAATGGTGTGCTATGACTTTTATAAGCGATCGGGGGTACGATGTTCGACCCAGGGGCGAAAAAACGGCCCAAAAAAAACGCATAGACTTAACATGGGGAAAAACTTTGACGAATCATAGCTCAGAGATCAGATTTCACAGAAACGTGTGATTTGCCACATTTGAAGAGGCTGACAGGATCTCTAAGAACATACCCCTAAATGGGGTAAAAGTTGCACCCCTGGGGGGCAGGAGCTGCCCAAAGTTGCCCAAAAAACCCCATTGACTTAACATGGTGAAAAACTTTGAAGAGTCATAGCTCAGAGCTCAGATTTCACAGAAATGTGTGATTTGCCACATTTGAAGAGGCTTACAGGCTCTGTAAGAACATACCTCACAATGGGGTAAAAGTTGCACCCTGAGGGGCAGGAGCTGCCCAAAGTTGCCCCCATAGACTTACTATGGTGTAGGACGGCCCATGAAATGGGCCGTCCTACACCATAGAAACCGCTTTTATATTGAACATAACTCTGGATCCCAGTGTCGTAGAGACAAAGGGGCGGGCTCATTTTACTCAGACGGCCAATCAGTGTCTCAAGATCATTGTGAAGCTATCAAGCCACGCCCTAGCAACCATTTAGAGCTCCTTAGCAACAAGTTCCATAGACTTCCATTAAAAGAGATCAAAGGGATATCTCAGGATATAAGTGTCATAGAAACATGAGGGTGGGCTCGTTTGACTCGGGCCAGCAAACAGCCAATCCTGAAACACCTCAACACTTACTGGCCACGCCCTAGCAACCATTATCGAGCACCTTAGCAACCAAAATCCAAAGAGGGATATCTTCCATTCTGAATGTCACAGAGGCATGGGAGTTGGTTTATATCATTCATACTGACAAGCAGCCTTTGGAGTTTCATGATTGGCAGCTGCCACGCCGCTCCCTAGCAACCAAACAGAGTACCCTAGCAACCATTTTGCAAGACCTATATCTCTACATGTAGACATCGTATAGAGATGGGGGTTGGTTTATACATTCACATTGACTTTGGAGCTTCATGATTGGCAGCTGCCAAGCCACTCCCTAGCAACAAAACATACTACCCTAGCAACCGTTTTGCAAGACCAATATCTCTGCATCAGAACATCGTATAGAGATGGGGGTTGGCTCTTTTGACTCATGCTAGCAAACAGGACTTGTTACATGCTACACATGCTAGCAGTGAATAGCTACATGCTAATATTGATTAGCTAAGTGTTAAATCATGGCAAGAAAATGCTACAAACTCCATAGTAACCATCTGTGACATCTACCAACCACCTAGTAACACCATAGCAACCACCCAGAATACCCTAGCAACCACCTAGCAACCACCCAGAATACCCTAGCAACCGCCTAGCAACGCCCTAGCAACCACCCAGAATACCCTAGCAACCGCCTAGCAACCATCCAGAATACCTTAGCAACCGCCTAGCAACGCCCTAGCAACCACCCAGAACACCCTAGCAACGCCCTAGCAACCACCCAGAATACCCTAGCAACCGCCTAGCAACGCCCTAGTAACCACCCGGAACACCCTAGCAACCGCCTAGCAACCACCCAGAATACCCTAGCAACCACCTAGCAACCCCATAGCAACCACCCAGAATACCCTAGTAACCACCTAGCAACCACCCAGAACACCCTAGCAACCGCCTAGCAAAGCCTAGCAACCACCCAGAATACCCTAGCAACCGCCTAGCAACGCCCTAGCAACCACCCAGAACACCCTAGCAACCGCCTAGCAACCATCCAGAGTACCCTAGCAACCGCCTAGCAACCATCCAGAATACCCTAGCAACCGCCTAGCAACGCCCTAGCAACCACCCCGAACACCCTAGCAACCGCCTAGCAACCACCCAGAATACCCTAGCAACCGCCTAGCAACGCCCTAGCAACCACCCAGAACACCCTAGCAACCACCTAGCGACCAACCAAAAAACCCTAGCAACCGCCTAGCAACCACACAGAACACCCTAGCAACCACCTAGCAACACCCTAGCAACCATTCAGAATACCTTAGCAACCACCTAGCAACGCCCTAGCAACCACCCAGAATACCCTAGCAACCGCCTAGCAACGCCCTAGCAACCACCCAGAATACCCTAGCAACCACCTAGCAACGCCCTAGCAACATCCCAGAATACCCTAGCAACCGCCTAGCAACCACCCAGAACACCCTAGCAACCGCCTAGAAACACTATAGCAACCATCCAGAATACATTAGCAACCACCTAGCAATGCCCTAGCAACCACCCAGAATACCCTAGCAACCGCCTAGCAACCACCTAGCAACCACCCAGAACACCCTAGCAACCACCTAGCAACCACCTAGTAACACCATAGCAACCACCCAGAATACCCTAGCAACCGTCTAGCAATGCCCTAGCAACCACCTAGATTACCCTAGCAACCACCTAGCAACCACCTGAACACATGAATAAGCCATATCTCAGCCCCAGAACATCGTACAGACATGTTTGTTGGCTCGTATGCAATCATGTACCACACCCTAGCAACCGAGCGGCGAGTTTTGCCACTGCAAGCACCATTTCACATTTTCTCCTGGAAATGTACATTCTAGTTAATGGTGCTTGCCTATGGCAAAGCAACATTAGTGTTATTGTGCATACTTATTAAGTTGGCTTGAGAAAGCCAACTTACTGAAATCCTATTTAAACTTATTATTATTATTATTATTCTTCTGACTCTAAAATTTAAACTCTAACTCGTCCTAGAGCTTTAACTCTACAAACTCCAAACTCGGGTCAGACCTTCAAACTGTTCTGACTTAGTGTGCTATATCTTTTCAGACTGATTTGACTTTCAGATTTCTTAAAAATTAATATTAAAAATCATAAAAATCCCATTGACTTTCATTGGAACAGTTCAAAATGAGCCAAGACTACGGTGGCCCAGTAGTCTACACCAAATAAACTCAAATCTAAATTCCCTAAAGCCTTGGACTCATTAAACTCCCATTCTATATGTACTAATGAACTCTATCTATCTATCTATCTATCTATCTACTATCTATCTATCTATCTTATCTATCTATCTATCTATCTCTATCTATCTATCTATCTATCTATCTATCTACTATCTATCTATCTATCTATCTTCCTTTCTAACTAATCTATCTTTCTTTCTTTCTAACTAATCTATCTATCTATCTATCTATCTAATCTATCTATCTATCTATCTATCTATCTTCTTTTCTTTCTTTCTTTCTAACTAATCTATCTTTCTTTCTAACTAATCTATCTTTTCTAATAATCGATCTCTTCTAACTAATCTATCTATCTATTATCTATCTATCTACTATCTATTAACTATTACACTAATCTATCTATTATCTATCTATCTATCTATCATCTATCTATTCATACTATCTACTATCATATCTAACTATCTATCTTCTTCAAACTAATCTTTCTTTCTTTCAATCTAATCTTCTATAATCTTATTCTTAACTAATCATCTATTCTTTCATACTATATTACTTCTTTACTAACTTCTATCTTTCTAACTATCTTCATTAACAATCTACATTCTTTAACTCTTCTAATACTTTTAACTAATCACTTAAACTCTTCTATATTCTATTAACATCTACATTATCTTTCTAAACTAATCTTTATCTTTCTAATAATCTATCTTTCTTCATCTAATCTATCTTTTCTATATCTATCTTATTATCTATTTCTATTATCTATACTATCTTCTTTTACTAATCTATCTTTCTTTCTAACTAATCTATCTTTCTTTCTTTCAACTAATCTATCTTTTCTATCTATTTTTCTTTCTATTCTTCTTTTCTTTCTTTCTTTCTTTCTTTCTTTCTAACTAATCTATTTTTCTTTCTAATAATCTATCTTTCTTTCTTCAACTAATCTTCTTTCTTTCTAACTAAATTTTCTTTCTAACTAATCTACTTCTTTCTTATCTATTCTTTCCTAACTAATATCTACTTTCTTTCTAACTATCTATCTATCTTCTTCTAACTAATCTTTTTCTTTATTATCTTTCTTTCTAACTATCATATCTTCTTTCTAACTAATCTATCTTTCTTTCTAACTAATCTTTCTTTCTTTCTTTCTTTTCAACTAATCTATCTTTTTCTTTCTAACTAATCTTCTATCTTCTTTCTTCTAACTAATCTATCTTTTTTATTCTAACTAATCTATCTTTCTTTCTAATTAACTATCTATCTTCTTCTAACTAATCTTCTTTCTCTTTCTAACCAATCTTTTCTTACATCTTATCTTTCTAACTAATCTTTCTTTTTCTAACTAATCTATCTTTTTTCTAACTATCTATCTTTCTATTCTTTCTTTCTAACTAATCTATATATCTTTCTAACTAATTATCTTTCTTTCTTTCTAACAATCTTTCTTTCTTTCTTCTCTATTTTCTTTCTTAATCTTTCTTCTTTCTTCTATTCTTTCTTTCTAACTAATCATTTTTTTCTTTCTATAATCTATCTTTCTTTTTCCAACTAATCTATCTTTCTTTCTAACTAATTATTCTTCAACTAATCTATCTTCTTCTTCTTCCAACTAATTTCTTTCTTCACTAATCTTCTTCTTTCTTCTTTCTTTCTTACTTTATCTTTCTTTCTTCTTACTATCTTCTTTCTTTAACTAATCTATTTTTCTTTCTAATAATCTATCTTTCTTTCTTCAACTATCTATCTTCTTTCTTTCTAACTAATATATCTTTCTTTCCAACTATCTATCTATCTTCTTTCTTTCAACAATTATCTTTCTTTCAACTAATTATCTTCTTTCTTTCTAACAACTATCTATCTATTTTTAACTAACTATCTATCTTATCTTTCTAACTAATCTTTTCTATATCTATTTTCTTTTTCTTCTTTCTATTCTTTCTACTATCTAATCTTTCTTATTTATCTATTATTTTCTACTAATCTATCTTCTTTAACTACTTTCTATCTTTCTTCTTTCTAACATTTTTTAACATTTCTTTCTAACTAATTTTCTTTCTAACTAATCTTTCTTTTCTAATATTATCTTCTAATCTTTCTTTCTAATATCTATTATCTTTCTAATCTATCTATCTATCTTTCTTTCTTGTACTACATCTTCTTTCTCTTTCTTTTTTCTTCTACTATCTTTTTTTCTTTCTTTTCTAACTAATCTTCTATCTTTCTTTCTAACTAATCTATCTTTCTTCTTTCTAACTAACATATCTTTCTTTCTTTCTTCTACTAATCTTCTTATTCTACTAATTATCTTCTTTCTAACTAATCTTCTTTCTTTTAACTAATCTTCTTCTTATCTTTTTTCTACTAATCTCTATCTTTCTTTCTTTCTTTCTAACTAATCTATTTTCTTTCTCAATAAATTATACTTTCTTTCTTCTAACTAATCTAATCTTTCTTTCTTTCTAACTAATCTATCTTTTTTCTTTCATTCTAACTAATATCACTTTCTTTCTTTCTAACTAATCTTTCTTTCTTCTAACTAATCTTTCTTTCTACTAATCATCTTCTTTTCTAACTAATCTATATCTTTCTTTCTTTCTTTCTAACTAATCTATCTATTCTTTCTTTCTAACTAATCTATCTTTCTTTCTTTCTAACTAATCTATCTTTCTTTCTTTCTAACTAATCTATCTTTCTTTCTTTCTAACTAACTAATCTTTCTTTCTTTCTTTCTTTTCTTTCTATAATCTATCTATCTTTCTTTCTAACTAATCTATCTTTCTTTCTTTCTAACTAATCTATCTTTCTTCTTCTTTCTAACTAATCTATCTTTCTTTCTTTCTATCTATCTCTTTCTTTCTTACTAATCTATCTTTCTTTCTAACTAATCTATCTTCTTCTTTCTAACTAATCTTCTTTCTTTCTAACTAATCTTTTTTTTCTTTCTAACTAATCTTTCTTTCTAACTAATCTATCTTTCTTTCTTTCTTTCTAACTTTCTTTATTTTTTCTAACTAATCTTCTATCTTTCTTTCTTTCTAACTAATCTATTTTTCTCTTCCTTTCTAACTAATCTATCTTTCTTTTTTAACTAATCTATCTATCTTTCTTTCTTTCTTTCTAACGAATCTATCTTTCTTTCTAACTAATCTATCTTTCTTTCTTACTAATCTTCTTTCTTTCATTCTAACTAATCTATCTTTCTTTCTAACTAATCTATCTATCTTTCTTTCTAACTAATCTTTCTTTCTTTCTAACTAATCTATCTTTCTTTCATTCCAACAATCTATCTTTTCTTTCTAACTAATCATCTTTCTTTTCTTTCTAACTAATCTATCTTTCTTTCTTTCTAACTAATCTATCTTTCTTTTCTTTTTTTCTAACT
>JAZAVI010001838.1:0-12917 GCA_036326025.1 Chrosomus eos | reverse complement strand
TAATCCCCACTGGCCTTTTCGAGTTCCGTAACTCGTGAAGTGACTTCTGACAGCGAGACCAGCATCTGAGACAGCGTATATTCCAGAGAATCGAATTTTTCTTTCATGGAGCCGTTCATTGATTTGATAGCCTCCATAATGTCAACAAGATTAACCGGATCCGTGGAGTTAGCAACGGCCTGAGCATCGTCTGACTGACAGGCACCTTGTTCACCTGAATCCTCTACTAATTTGTCTCCTTTTTTGGATTTTGGCTTGGTCATGTTGTCTACGATCGTAAGGGAAGGTAATGAGCAGAGTTCAACCAGAAAGCTATTAGTGAAATTAAAGTATAATCAAGGGATTTGAAGCACACAAAAAAACACGACTACTCCATGTGGTGCTCGCTCGCGCCCAAGTCCATGTTATTATAACTTGTACAATAAATATTATACCTTCAATATCTATTAACTAGTCACTCCAATAGCATATTGTCGTGTTTTCTTGGTCTCTCCTCTTGTTACCCTGTACAGAGAAGTCCACGTCAAATAAAGTGCCTAGGTCCTTTGCCTGTAATGGAATCTCCTTACGGACAAACATGTTGTAGAACACTGCCTGTAGATTTCCTTTCACCCCATCATGCCTTTGTTTCTCTAAGGTGGTGCAGTAAGATTGAGCTCATATACATCACAGAGAGACTTACAACTTCCTTGTAAGTTAGAAAAACATATTGCTTATTGTGACGATGTCATCATGAAATAAATAAATAAATTGCAATGAAAAGTTTGTCCTGCATTTATCAGTCATCATTCATCTGTAAAATAACTCAGATCATTATCCAAAAATATCAAAAGTCTAAATTATATGAATCTACAGTCATCATAAGATAAGTGCCCGAATCAAGATGGCGACGTCTTTAGTCCAGCCCCTAGTTACCTTTATCTGGATGATGTGCGTCACTCACTAAAAGATGGCGGCAGGTGTTGGGAGCCATTAGCCGCATTTCCACTGCCGGGCCAGGGCCGAGCCGTGCTAGTGCGTGCCAGGGCCAGTCGTGTTTCCACTGTCACTTCCGGGACCTGATCGGGGCTTACTCGGGGCCAACGGCCAGGATTTCTGCCTGTAGAATACCTTGGACCAAAGTGGGCCAGCTCAGGCTAGAGGCGGGGCCAAGGTAAAAGGAGGAGTTTATTGGTGTTAGGGAAAGTTATGATCTGCGGCAAGATGCACATTTCACTTTTTTTACATCGCGCAAAATAATCGCTGCTCGAAATGGAGAACGCTTCAAGTTCGGGGGAAAATAAAAAAGTTGTGGGCGCAGTACAAGGTGATTAAAACGCACAATGGACAAAGCAGAGAAGGAACTTTCCATGATTCGACTTGATGGACGGTGTGCTGGGTCACCTTCCCTCTGTTAGTGGCGAGACAAGTCGGGACACTATTGTCACGGGTGACAGATTACTTGAAGCGAAACGTTTGATCTGAGCTAGGGTTTCCGGGAGGAGAAACTTCCGGTGGGGGACCCAGGGAGTCTCTGGTTTCGGGGATAACGGCCGATGACGAGCCGATTTCTAACAATTAGAAACAGGTGCTGCGATTGGAATACGCGCTGATGGAAGGGATGATAAAAAGGCAATACATTGCCCCAGCGGCGTGCTGAAGTCGGATCGAGTCTTTTGGACGGATTGGGTCCGGTTGCATTGTGTTGGGGCATAGGGGGATTCATGAAGCAGATGTGACGAGTGACCGGAAGCCGGGCAAAAAGGGTACACTTGCAGGCTTGGAGTTTGACTGGAGAGTGGAGAGAAAGTCGGCGGCAGAGAAAGATAAGTAATACTGGGAACTGGATCAAAGCGCAATTGATGTTTGTAGTGCACGTCTGGGAGGGAATGACAGTGAAATAGATGTCTTGGATGAATTTGCTATTCTTGGATGTGTTTGATGCTTTACCACTGATTTCCATCGAGTTTCCAGCGCAAGTGGTTGATGGAGCCCCACGCCAGAGCCTTAATTCCCTGAGTGCAGTGACTTGCAGTGCTTGTAATGTCCCTTTTCACGTGTGATTGTTTGTGAAGATTGTAACAGAACACGAGTTCGGGGGTGTTTGCTGAGGCAGTGGTGGGTCTGGATCACCAATGCGTCGATTCCTTCTGGTAGCATCACTGAAGAGAAACTCCTCTGTGGGGAAGTATCGATTATTCATCCTTTCTGCCGGAGTCCTATGAGTGTACAGCCACGCCGGTGAGGTACTTATCCTCCTCTCCGTCCGAGTCCTGTGAGTGTACAGCTACGCTGGTGAACTACTATCATCCTCTATGTCTGAGCCCTGTGAGTGAGCAGCCACGCTGGTGAAATACTATCATCCTCTCTGTCTGAGCCCTGTGAGTGTACAGCCACGCTGGTGAAATACTATCATCCTCTCTGCCTGAGCCTCATTTCTAATAAGTAGAAAAAAACAAGGGTCAGTTTATGTACAGGACGTCCCATACAGTGTGCACAACAAATATCTAACCATTTTACTGCAGCGTTTTGGAGATGTAGGCCACTATTCAACTATAAACACCAATAAAACCTAATTTCTAATAAGTAGAAAAAACAATGGTCAGTAAGTAGAAAAAAACACTGGACAGTTTATGTACGGGACTTCCCATACAGTGTGCACACCTCATATCTAATTATTTCACTGCAGCGTTTTGGAGATATAAGGCATTATTCTACTTTAAACACCTATAAAAACCTCATTTCTAATAAGTAGAAAAAAACAATGGTCAGTTACTATATGGGACGTCCCATACAGTGTGCACACCAAATATCTAACCCTTTTACTGCAGCGTTTTGGAGATATAGGCCACTATTCAGCACTCAAGATGGCTGCTGCGTGAGTGAACGCATCTCAAGCACAAGTCTGTTTATTCATGGTATAGTAGCCTTTTAAGTGATCCTATATGCTGATCCATGTGATTGTGATCTGACTTCTATCTAAACAAGTCAAGCATTAAACAAAGCTGTTCTACACAGTCAAGAGATATTTATTTTGGGACATTTCATATGCGTCCTTGCCACAATGGAGGAGCGCCACATTTCGTTACAAACGTTGTGGGACGCCATTCAACAGATCAAGACTGATATGCTGACACGCTTTGATGCTAAAGTGGATCCCATACAAAGTAGTCTGAGCAGCATTCAGAATTCTTTAACCACTTTGGGAGAACAAGTTAATTTACTAGAACAGCGTGTGGGAGCTAATGAGGACAATCTACATGAGTTCGGGGCTCGGGTTCAGCAACTTGAGAAAAGTAATTCTTACCTGCTGGACAAAGTTGATGACTTGGAGAACCGGAGCCGTCGCTGTAACCTTCGTTTCGTCGGAGTGCATGAAACCGCTGAAGGCGGTGATATCGTCGGTTTCATGTCTCAGCTGATCATACAACTCCTTGGACGTAGCAACTTCCCTACGACACCGATCATTGAGAGGGCCCACCGCACTCCGTCTGTCCGACAGAGTGATCGAGCCAGCCCCAGGTCAATCATGATCACACTGCTTAACTTCCAGGATAAGGTCAAAATCCTTCGCCTTGCTAGAGAGATAAAGACGTTGGAATATAACGAGAGTCGCATCTTCATCTATCCAGATTTCAGTGCTGATCTGACGAAGAGACGCCGGAACTTTGATCCTGTCAAACGTAAGCTCCGTGATCTCAATATGAAGTACTTTCTCCGGTATCCTTGTACGCTGTGTGTTATTGTTGAAGGAAAACAGCAGCGTTTCAGTTGCCACAAAGCCGCTGAAGCTGCTTTCATGTCCAATTTAACTTCTCCATAAGTTACCCGATGAGGTGAGGCACGAGCTAGCTGTTGCATACGAGCACACCAACAAAACTGTTGAACGGCAAATTAGCACTCTTTTTCTTTTTCTTCATTTGACAACGAGACTGTAAAGGTTTTTTTTTTTTTTTTTTTTTTTTTTTTTTGAGGTGTTGTTGACACTCATTTTGTTATAGCTAGATGTTGTTAGGTGCAACGAGTGATTGCTTTCAGTTGTTGTTTGTTTACATCCTGCTACTGTCGCAAGCATTTTTTTTTTTCTCTCTTCCTGTTCATAATATGACAATGCGACTGTTAAGTTTGTTGAGTTGTTGTTGATACTTGTGTTATACTTGTTGTTAGATGCAACCGGTGATTGCTTTCAGTGGTTGTTTGTTTACATCTTGCTGACGCAAGTATTTATTTATTTTTTCTACCAATTTATAATATGTGACAATATGACTGCAAAGTTTTTTTTTTTTTTTTTTTTTTTTTTTTTAAGGTGTTGACACGCTTCTTGTGTTATGGGTAGATACAAGAGATGGTTGCTCATAGTTTCAGTTGTTGTCGGTTTACATCATGCTGACTGTTTGGCTTTTCCTTTTCTTTTCCCTTATTGAATTTAAATGCTGCCTATGTAGTACTCTTTGAGCTACACTTTCCATTATTTCATATTAATGCAGACTGAGTCTTGAGACTAATATATGTTCTTTTCCAGCATAATTTTGTTTACTCACAGAAATACCCCGGAACATGGTGTCTGGGGTTGCTGGGTCTTTCTTGGGTAATGTTTTTTTGTGTTTAGTTTTGTATGTGGGTCTATGTAATGTGTGTTTGTGTTTTTGTCTTATTGTATCAATTGAATCTTGCAACCTCTATAATTGTGTATTACTTTTTTGGATCCAACCACTTTTACAGATATGTCTGAGCAGCAGTAACTATAGTAACAATACTAAAATTTGCTTTTTCTATGAGTGATGCTAAAGGAATAAAAATTGTACATTTAAATATTAGGAGTCTTATCCCTAAAATTGATCTACTTCGTACATGGGTTGCTTTACATAAACCTAACATAATTACTCTTTCTGAAACATGGCTAAATAGTCATATATCAGATACTGAAATCAATCTTCCAAATTATATCCTATATAGATCTGATAGGAGTTCCAGAGGTGGGGGTGTGGCTATATATGTTTCATCTGAGCTTATATCTGAGTTTACCATACCTACAGTTGAGCCTCTACATTTTGAATGTGCTTTTGTTAAAGTTATATTTCACGAAAATAAAAGCTTAATTATCGGGAGCATATACAGACCACCCTCTTCGCCAGCTGAAACTTTTGATCACATGATATCCACTATTAACTCCATTTCCTGTAATAATGAAATTATCTTACTTGGGGATTTCAATAAAAACTGGTTAGATAAATCATCTGATAAAGTGAAAAATTTATTTAGTAATTTAAATATCTCACAGTTAATTAAGGAACCAACTCGTATCACTCCTACATCTCAATCCCTGCTTGACTGGATACTTGTTTCACATCCAAATAGATTTTTAAGTGTAGGTGTTATGTCAGATTGCTTTAGTGATCACTCGATAGTATATTGTGTATGGAAGATCAAATTACCTAAATCACCACCAAGACTTATCAAAATTAGACAATATAAGAAACTGAATTCAGATTTATTTTTTAATGATCTGATCGCTATAAATTGGGACAGATACCAACTTATACCTAATGTTCAAGACGCTTGGGATTTCCTCTATACCGAGTTTATTGATGTTCTGGACAAACATGCTCCTTGGAAATCTGTCCTGGTCAAGGGTAAACACCTCCCTTGGATTGACTCTGAACTCATTAGTCTCTTTAGGCAGAGGGATAAAGCATGGTCAATTTTTCGTCGTACAAGGGCTAATGTAGATTGGGAAATATACAGGCAGCTGAGAAATATGAGTAAGACTAAAACCCGTAATGCAAAATCCAACTACTATAAGGATAGCCTCAGTAATGATTTTAAGAATCCAAAACAATTCTGGAAAAAAATTAAAACTATTACCAACACATCAGATAAACATTTTATTAATCAAATACGAGTTTCAAATACAATTCTACATGACTCTTTATCTATTGCTGAAGCATTTAATCATCATTTTTCTTCTGTTTGTTCTACCTTAATACCCGAATCTGACCTGGGTACTGTTTTTTTAAATAATCCTTTGCCCAATCACAGTTCTTTTTATTTTAGGAAAATTCAACCAGATGAAGTACAAAAAGGCATAAATGAATTAAAAGGGAACAGTGGTGGTGGACTGGATGGTTTAGATAATAAGTTGATTAAACTAGCATCCCATATACTCATGTATCCACTTACTGATTTATTCAATCTCTCTTTGTCTTCATGTGAGTTACCAGCTATCTGGAAATGTGCACGCATCACTCCAATACATAAAGGAGGAGATGTATTAGATCTTAACAATTATAGACCCATATCTATTATATGTTCTATTGCTAAAGTGTTTGAAAAACTAATTTATAATCAACTCTCACATTTTCTTAGTGTAAACAACATATTATCACCATTTCAATCTGGCTTTAGATCTAACCACTCTACTTCTACTGCCCTTCTTAAATTCACCAATGATGTCTTCTCGGCTGCAGATAATGGTGAACTTACAGGTGCAATATTTATTGACTTGACTAAAGCCTTTGACCTTGTTGATCACTATCTTCTTTTAGATAAGCTCTATGCTGTTGGCCTGTCTAAAAATCCAGTATTGTGGTTTAGTTCATACCTCCACAATAGAAAACAATGTGTTATCATACATGGAAATAAATCTAATCTGCTAACCCAGCAAAGAGGAGTGCCCCAGGGTTCAACATTGGGACCACTCCTTTTTTCCATTTACGTTAATAACTTACCATCAATTTTTAAAAACTGTTGTGCTCAACTTTATGCCGATGACACAGTCTTATATACATCTAAACATGATCTTCCACAAATCCAAGCATGTCTTCAGTATGATTTCAAAATTCTACAAGATTGGCTTTTTGATAACAAATTATTGCTCAACAAAACTAAAACATATCTTATGATTTTTGGTACCAGACAGAAACTCAAATCTGAATCAAATTCCTGTATAATAACTTGTTCTGACTGTACTCCTCTGCCTCAGGTTGAAAAATTTAAATATCTTGGGGTATGGCTAGATTCTGAGCTTTCTTTCAAAATTCATATTGGTCATATTTTACGTAAAGTCAATTATGGAATTAATGTTTTATATCGTTCTCGTAACTGCTTTACTTTAAGTGTGCGCAAGAAACTTGCCTCTCAACTTATACTTCCGATTTTTGACTATTGTGATGTTGTTTATCAAAACTCAGTAAAATCAGACCTTTCCCGTCTTAAAACAGCCTATAACAGACTGTGCAGATTTGTTCTTGGATGCCCTTTTTTCACACATCATTGCACAATGTATCTTGCCCTTAATTGGCCATCTTTAAATATAAGAAGACAAATCCACTGGCTTCAATTAATATTCAAATGTATCCATTTCAATTACCCTTCTTATTTAAAACAGTATTTTGTTCTTATTACTTCAAATTATCATTTGAGGAACTCTGTTCAGCTTTATTTCTCTGTCCCCAGAGCCAAGAAGACAGTTGGCAAAAGAGCTTTTATGTTTAAAGCCACCTTAGATTGGAATAACTTACCTTCCGAAATTAGATCCATCACTTCATTTGGGATGTTTAAGCATACTCTGTCTTCTTACTTTGTGATTGACTGCTCTTGTAATGTATGATGTTGACACGAGTTGAATTTTTTATTTATTTAATTTTTTATTTAAATTAATTGTATTATTATTCTGTGATCCAAATACATATATACTGTATGTGTGTATATGTGTATGTATATGTATATATATGTATGTGTGTGTGTATGTATGTGTGTATGTATGTGTATGTATGTATATGTATGTGTATGTATGTGTATGTATGTGTGTGTGTATGTATATATATATGTATATATATATATGTATGTATATATGTATGTATGTATGTGTGTATATATATATATATATATATATATATGTATGTGTGTATGTATATATATATATATATATATTCAATTTCAAAGTTACTTATGCCAATTTGATCCAGTGGTTGTAAAGTTCTGTATATTTCGGTTTATACTATTGTTATTCTAATTATTTATTTATATTTATTTATTTATGTATTATTATTATTATTATTTTTTGTTGTTGTTGTTGTTTGTTTTTTTTTGTTTTTGTTTTGTTGATATGTGTTTGTGGTTATGTATGTATTTGTTTGCCTAATATGTATAATTGTATTTTTGTTTTGTTTATTTTATTGTTGTTCTTTTGTGATGGCTGTGATGTACCTTAGGACCCCCTCGAAAACGAGATGATGCATCTCAAGGGGTTTATCCTACTAAAATAAATTTGATATATAAACACCAATAAAAACCTAATTTCTAATAAGGAAAACAGAACAATGGTCAGTTCATGTACGGGATGTCCCATACAGTGTGCACAACAAATATCTAACCATTTTACTGCAGAATTTTGGAGATATAAGCCACTATTCTACTTTAAGCACCTATAAAAACCTTGTTTCTAATCATTAGAAAAAAACAATGATCAGTTCATGTACGGGACGTCCCATACAGTGTGCACACCAAATATGGGGGTACTACAAAACGTGTACAGTGATAAAACATGGTGTTCTTTCCGTACTTTGAACATTCACTGTTGGATTTAAATATACTTTAATGAAAAAATATATATTGATTACAGTACACAAGGAACAAAAATTGACAATGAAGAGAGTAAACAGAAGGGATTAAACAAAATAGGCTAATTAGAAAACAATATACACTTGGAGGAAATCCAGTCCGCGTAGAGGAAATAAAAACAAGAAAAAACTATAAACAAAGGTCACAGAATACCAGAAACATTATATTGCTGCTTGTCAATGTATATTTTCTGGTTGTGATGCTTCATTACAGTTTTGACAGTGCCAATCATCCATGACAAAAATGGCATTTGAGGGTATTTTTAACCAGCTGGGATGATACCAGCCATGGCATAATGAACACTGCACCATGATTTCTTTATTGTGTGCCGTCCTGCACACACAATGGACACTGACAGTGGTTTGTCTGAACTTCGGGTTACACAATTTTGGCTGTATTTTGAATTCTACCTTCCCTGTTCTGAAACACTTGATGAAATCTGGCCTCATCCAACCCTCATGGAACTGACAGTTCTCAAGTCAAGTCAAGTCAAGGTTTATTTATATAGCACAAGTTTAACACAACCGTAGTTGATCCAAAGTGCTTTGCAGTATGATAAAAATAAAATTGTTGTGGCAAAACTTCTGTTAAACAACATCACTGCGTAAGAGACACTCAAGAGACAGTCAAATTAATAAAAAGATAAATATTTATTCTTGCAAGAAGGCCCAGTCGCCATCACAGCCGTTACCCTGTGAAGTGAGTGACGCAAAACAGGAAGACATGAGACAGCCTTTATACTCTTTTCAAGGTTCCTCCTCACAGCAGTTACCCTTTCACCCACTCAGATAAGGTCAAACTGCTGTTCAGTTTCTACTTAAGGACACAAACTGGTACTGGAATAAACTAGCCAAATCTGACCATTCCTAAGGTCAAGAGGTCCTGTCACATATATTCCTGAAACGTCACGCACAAGCACGTACACACATATATTTTTACACATTGATATCTGTTAGGAATAAATGACTATTAAAATTTCCACAACAAAATAAAAGAATAAAAAGAGAATAAAAGAAAAAGTAGTAGAAAAAAAAGAGTGATAAAATGAAGTATCAAACCCATTCAGTGTATATACAAACAGCACATACATGATGTAGAACACCAAGTTATTTAAAATACATACACAATATTACTCAAATATACTATTACTCAGAGTAAAAATGGGTCTTTAAGCTGGATTTAAAAGCAACCAGAGATGGGGAGGTCCTAAGAGGTCCTAAGGGGCTTTAAGAGCTGTGCGCTCCTTGTTGAACTGTCGGCAGTATTGTATTGTATGTGCCGTGTGCCTCGAACACCCCTTTTACTGTCTATGCGAACACTGTTTGATGTCTAATTTCTGTTTGATGCTATTTTTATCTTATTTTGTTTATTAAGTAACGAGTAGGCTACACGAGTTCGATTTGGGAATAAAGTGCGAGTTGTGAGATGCCAATCGCCTCCGTGAGTCTGTCTGGCCTCTGCATGCAATAACTTCAGTTGTGTGCTATCCCTATTCTTCCTGGAGCAACGCGTTAACTGTACTTCAGTTTCTTTGCGGGGACACCGCCTTCACCTGCCATCATGTCTATCGGCTCGCTTTCGGGTTAAACTTTCCGCGACTGCGCAACTGCGTTATAGGTTGCCAGGTTGAGGTGACAAACGGGTTTAAATTGTAAATGGTCTGTGGATTGTGTGAATATAATGCATTTAATCAAATCTGGCAACTGGTCAACATTAGACAAACATATTGGTCCGATTATTCATTAAGGAGTTTGGGCCATGCAAAATACGGGAAACAAAACGGGAGTGTTGACAGGTATGCCGAGAGCGTGGGACAGATAAAAGTGACTGATCACAAGATCTTAGTGACCTAGAGGCTGTGTATGGCCTAATAAGATCACAAATATAATCTGGTGCTGAACTATGTAGGGCCTTGTATGCAAAAATAAGAATCTTAAAATCGACTCTAAATTTTATTGGTAGCCAATGCAATGAGGCAAGAAGAGGGGAGATGTGATCCCTTTTCTTAGTTCCTGTCAACAATCTGGCTGCTGAATTTTGAACCATTTGTAACCGAGACAGTGTAGTTTGAGGGAGGACAATGTACAGAGAATTGCAGTAATCCAATCTAGAGGAAATTAGCGCATGAATCAGAATTTCAAGGTCTTTACTAGATAGAAAGTTTTTCACTTTTGCTATAGATCGTAGTTGAAAAAAACCCATCTCTTTACAACTGCATTTACGTGCTTATCAAATTGGAGAAGAGGGTCAAAATAGACCCCTTATCAGTTGGTAAACATGGTGACGTTTTTCTGTGGGCGGAGCTTAGTTGGCTGCAGAACGATCCCTCTGGCCGCTTCCCTAATGTTATTTTGCAAGTTTTGTTAGCTTGTTTTTTAACAATGACTGGAGAAAATCCGGTTTTATCTTAATGTGCAAGGTCACTCAGTGTCCAGGACCGCGATTTTTATTTGCAAAAGTTAATTTTAACGGATGGAACCAGACGTAAAAAACGTTTTACGGCTGACCCGTACACGCTCACTCAATGGACGATCTGACAGGATTAACGTTACCTCGATTGAGTGGCCTGACTTCTACACCTACCTGATAGAGAAACCGAGCGTAAAGAGAAACTGAGGGCATATAAATCTTTAGATGCCTATAACTATGTGCTGAATGGTCATGTACAAGACTTGTGTGTACGATCCGCAGTTCTGCTGAGCCAGCGCCGAGAAGACGACAATGTAAACAGTGACAGTACGTGCAATGTTAATGATGTGAATATTTTCGAGAAATAAAAATTCCAAATACAGCATACTCATTTTTCATTGATTCTTGCACCCAACAACACATCAAGATGACATTTAACAATAATAATAATAATTTAAGCTCCTTATTATGTTGCCGAATCTGTGCTGGTTTGTATTAGCCGCCTGCAGTTTTCCGTTTGTTTTGCCTCCAGCTAGCGCCGTGACGTAACTGTGACGTCGGCTGATAAGGGGTCTATTCGGTAAAACTTCAGACCTTTGTTTACAGATGGTTGATTCTGGCAACCCACTGCACAACACGACATTTTCCCGGGTTTGTGTCAGCGCCCAGCGCCCAGCTTCTGCTGCTGACATGCGCAGTTGCACCTGCGTGACGTCAGTGTGACGTAGTGTGATAATTCCCCTATAGACTCCAAGATTTTTTGCATGATTGTGTAAGTTATTACTTAAAGGAGCTAACTGTGTTTTAAAGGGTCACTTCACCCATTTGCATTAAGGTTTGTATTGTTAGAAACCCAGTCATATATTATAATGATGGTGGAATTTTGCTTGTTTTTTTCTGAGATGGGAGAAAAAAGGATTTAAGTGTTTTACTTCCGTCCTATCGTGACGTAAATATCGTCATTTTGCGTCACGATAGGACGGAAGGTAAATTTCATTGCATATTAAGAAAACTACAGCCTTTAGCTCATTATTATTCAAGGGCGTGGGACCCACTGACCCCACCGGCCTATTACAGATCAGTGGGTGGGACTAAACCTGAAGAAACTAAACTATTAATCCGCCATCTTGCTTGGAAGACAGCAAGCTAAGCTAACAAGCGCTCAAGGAAGACGAGGATTTTGAAAATCTTTTGCTCGAAACTGATGTTCGTGGCTATTTATACGAGCCACAATATAGCGAAGAGCAGCTGAGGCTGATGGAGGAACAAGAGGCGGCGGCGGCGTCGGCTGCGGCCGCCGCAGGAGAGCAGCCCGGCGCAGACGAGAATCCCGGGCTTGCTCGCGCTGTAGCGAATTGGTGGTGCTCGTGCTGTAAAACTGTGCGCCTATGGACACCGAGCTAGAGTCTGTCTGAGGCAGACACGGACATGGAGTGTTGTGTTGTGAACCATCCGAGTTTCGCACCGCATATGGACAGAGGCGTCCTAGATATAGCTATATTTCCGCATCCCGAAAATTAACCGGAAACGACAGCCGAAGCCAGCAGGGAGAAATGGACGCCTGACTGTAAAGTAAGTCTTTTACATGTATATATGATTAATCTTGTCAAATATAAACAATATCTTAAAGCATTGTCACGTTATGATTCCCGTTTAAAACGTAACGTCAACAGTGAACTGTTTGTGCAGTAATGCCGCGTTCTGGATTAGTGGGAGTGGCTTCTGGAGCTGTTTAAACGCGTTGCATTGTGGGAAATGTGGTTTACCAAACTAATGCGCTATAAAGTTACTTTCTGTCATAACTCGGTCAAAAAGGCACCAAATTTGAAAATTTTGACAGATTTCGAATACATATATGACCCACTTTCAATGAAGATCAAGGTTCCCAGGGGTGAAATGCTCCTTTA
>JAZAVI010001829.1:0-83403 GCA_036326025.1 Chrosomus eos | reverse complement strand
ATGTCACCGCAATAAGGCCATTTAACACATACTGAATAGTTGTCCACAATACTTTTGAGTTACTATTCTTGTAGGCTAGAATTTTTACTTCAAAATGAAGTGAAAATCATTCTGACCACACTTTCAGAAAGATCAATATAACGATTTGAATTTCTTACATCAGTTTTTGGGTCAGCAGTGCTGTATGCGTGGGAGTGTTAATGCCCATGAATATTAATGTGATTTACACCTGGGAAGACTAAAGACACTCCCCCAATGTCTAATGGCCCATCAAGGTGCTGTGAGGCAGCCTGAACTAAGAATGATTCACTGATGAATAAAAAAAGTTAAAAAGAACAGCATTTATTCAAAATATAAATCTTTCCTAAGAACATAAAGACTTAAAGTCATTCATATCACTTAACACATCCTTTCAAAAAAAAAAAAACACTAAAAAGACCAAACTTGTTTTTTATATATATATATATATATATATATATATATATATATATATATATATATATATATATATATATATATATATATATATAAAATATTGCTTATATAGTGCTTATATATAATGATTTCGGAAGGCTGATGGTGACGATGTAAACACAACAAAACAAAAGCAAAAAACTGTTAGCACATTATCCAAAGTAAACTGATAGACAATTATGATTATAGATGCACGATGTATTTGTTGATGGACAGAGAAACATCTATTGATGTGTAGACCGCGTAACCGCGAGTATCTGTTTATGGCCATAGACCGCACGCATTTACTGATACACTCAATGAACGGCTGTACCTAATACAAATAAAACATTAATTTAGTCCGCTCTTAAATAAGAGATCTAGAGCTAAAATGTTTTGTTTTTGAACTCAAGCTGAGCGCTCGTGTCCTGCTATCAGTGTCATGGATACAGTCTCTTGTGGCGACGCGCGCGCAGTCTTCACTCGCTCTTAGGACGTGCTCTTCAATCTAATGCCATTGCGGACACTATTCATTCCGGTGAAATCACAAAATAAAATGCACACAAACGTGTGTCCTATATACGTGTGTGTTTGATGTAGACTGTAACCACTGATGAACATATTCGGTTTTGATGAGAGAAAAAAAAGTTGCCGAGGGGCGGATTCGAACTCGTAACCTCTGACACGCTTGGCAAACTGAATGTTGTGAGGTAATATTTACTAGGCAAAATATAGTCTGAAAATGCATTTGAGCTCTATGATCAGGAAAGGAAATACAAAATACTAAACAACTTACTTCGAACTTATCCTCGGGGTCAATTCGTTCTTCAAAATGCAACCGTCATCTGAATTTCAAATTCCACTGAGGAAAAGGTTAATTATTCCCCGCTGTCTATAATCCTCTAAAGGAGTAGCGTGCTTCCATCCCTAAAACGCGATGAACTATCAGTGAATCTCTGATGAAGAATCTTCTGTTGTTATGCAGTGATCGGGGGGCGTGCCGCGTGTGCGATGCATATCGCCTATTTACCATGTGAAAAGCTCTGGGGGTGTGGCGGGCTCACCTAATTATATATAATGAAGGGAGAGAGAAAAAAACTGTAACTCTCCTTGGTTTCAAACGGATTACATAAACTGGAAATATTATTTTTTTTAGTAGCTTACTTCATTTAAAAGAAGAGAATCTCAGCTTCATAAAGAGACATCTCTCGTATCTCTGTGACAAGTATTGACAGAGTAACAGTTATTTTTTCGGACGCGTTTCAGAATAGACTTCACTGACGGAGAGAAGGTAAAACGCGCATCATGTTTATTTTTCTTTATTTGACGAAAAGCACAACACTTTGTTTTTATTGTGAGTACCCACAAAAAAAAATAGAAACTAAACAGGATCTAATGATGTACAACACTTAAAGGGATAGTTCACTTTGAAATTAATTTTTGATATGTTTTAGCTTACCTCCAGTGCATCCAAGATGTAGGTGTCTTTGTTTCCACAGTATCTTCAATTTTGATAATTTTAGGTAAAACCGTTGTTGTCTGTCAGTCATACAATGGAGGTGAAGCGGAACCACCTCAAAGAGCATTAAAAATTAAACATTATTTAATGAATCGTAAATGTAAGTACACATTGATGCCCTAAGACACGAAACGAGGGGTTTTTGTGAGAAAACGAACAGTATTTATATCTTTTTTACCTCGTGTAAGCATATCCACGTCCAACTGATCTGAGAGCAGGGCGCTTCGGTCTGCGCATGCGTACGGCGTTCGCCCCGGAAGGGCTCCCTCGCGCGTGTTTACGTCAAGAGAACGTCTATATGTTGGTATATAGAAATCGTCTTCCATTGCGATCCTGTATATCTAAATATGTTTAGATCTTCACAGTGTAAGGTAAAACTTCCGAAATCTCTGCGTAAACAATGAGTGACGTAAACACGCGCGAGGGAGCCCTTCCGGGGCATTCCGGCAAACGCCGTACGCATGCGCAGACTGAAGCGCCCTGCTCTCAGATCAGTTGGACGTGGATATGCTTACACGAGGTAAAAAAGATATAAATACTGTTCGTTTTCTCACAAAAACCCCTCGTTTCGTGTCTTAGGGCATCAATGTGACCTGATGTATCGGGACTAGACAAAAATATTAGAACATCATCTGCGAATAGTGCAAGCTTCTGAAATGTCCCCTTTATCTCTATTCCTTGTATTTGTGCATTTTGTTTTATGGATTGGCTAAGTGGTTCCAAAAAAATTGCGAAGAGAAGAGGGCTAGCCGAACAACCCTGCCTACATCCACGCTTTAATGAAATAGAATTGGATAAACTCCCATTAATCTTAATCCTGGCCGTTGGGTCAGTATACAAGGCTTGTATTGTCCTAATTATTGTATCATGGAAGTTAAATTTTTTTAACACTCTATAAAGGAAATCCCACCTGACAGAGTCAAACGCCTTCTCCGCATCCATTTCCATCACAACTGCTTCAGTGTGATTTTCTTTAATATGCTGCATCACATGTAAAGCCCTTCTTATGTTATCTTGTCTCTCTTTAATAAATCCCGTCTGGTCCAACTGAATAATACCCAGTAAAAAACGTTCAATACTTCTAGCAAATATTGCAGTGAAAAGTCTATAGTCCTGATTCAGGACACTATTTGGTCTATAGCTGGAACAGTCCAATTCGTCCTTGCCTTCTTTAGGGATTACAGAAATTATGGCTTCCCGCCATGAGTATGGTATTTCACCCTTCTTTAACACCCAGTTAAACGTTTTTACTAGCATTGGGATTAATGATTCCCTGAACAACTTATACCATTCTGAGGAGTATCCATCTGCTCCCGGAGACTTATTCAATTCAATTCAATTCAATTCAAGTTTATTTGTATAGCGCTTTTCACAATACACATTGTCTCAAAGCAGCTTTACAGAAAGTGCATTTCAGAAATGGACAAAGAAAAATACAGTTAGTTAATCATGTATAAATTTAGGCATAACATATCGCCGGTGTTTAGTCGTCTCTTCACAGGCGTCGAGTCGTCTCTCCACAGGCGTTTAGTCGTCTCTCCACCGGCGTTTAGTCGTCTCATCACAGGTGTTGGGGCATCTGAAGTCTTCGTGAGAGGCTGGATACAAACTGGAGCTGACGAACGCTATTTACCTCGGGACTAGCGTCCCGAGATAACAGCAGAAAGACAGATGGGAAATAATTAGCATAGCTGATGTTCATAATATTAATGCATTCGAACTGATTCAGAAGTAGTATAAAAGGTAAGCATTAAGTGAATGCTTGGTTAAAGAGATGCGTCTTTAATCTAGTTTTAAACTGGGACAGCGAGTCTGAGTCTCGAACAATATCAGGAAGGCTATTCCAGAGTTTAGGAGATAAATGTGAGAACGCCCTCCCTCCTTTAGTAGACTTAGATATCCTAGGAACGACCAGAAGCCTCGAATTTTGTGATCTTAAAGAGCGCGATGGATTGTAGGGCGATAGAAGGTCTGTTAAATACACAGGAGCTAAACCATTTAGAGCTTTATAAGTCAATAGTAATACTTTGTAATTGATACGGAACTTAATAGGTAACCAGTGTAGAGATGATAAAATTGGTGTTATATGATCATATTTTCTTGATCTAGTAAGAACTCTAGCGGCTGCATTTTGCACTAACTGTAGCTTGTTTATTGAGGATGCAGGACAACCAGCTAATAAAGCATTACAGTAATCTAGTCTCGAGGTCATGAATGCATGAACTAACTTTTCTGCATCTGAAACAGATAACATGTTACGTAGTTTAGCAATGTTTCTAAGGTGGAAAAAGGCTGTTCTTGTAACATATGAAATATGATTTTCGAAAGTCAAGTTGCGGTCTAGCATAACACCCAGGTCCTTTACTGTAGTGGATAAAGTAACAGGACATCCTTCTAAATTAAAGTTGTATTGTAAGGGATTTTGTGGGTAGTTTTTTGGACCAATAAGTAATACCTCCGTTTTATCTGAATTTAATAGCAGGAAATTACACGTCATCCAGCATTTTATATCTTTTAGACACTCTGTCAAGTTAGATAAGTTAGTGTTTTCATCTGGTCGTGATGAGATATATAATTGAGTGTCATCAGCATAACAGTGAAAATTAATTCCATGTTTTCTTATAATATTACCAAGTGGCAGCATATATATTGAGAATAGCAGAGGGCCTAGGACAGATCCTTGCGGCACTCCATAGTCTACTGATGTTATCTTCGATTTTTCCCCATTTAAACAGACGAAATGGTAACGGTCTGATAAGTACGATCTAAACCAGCTTAATGCCTGTCCCTGAACACCAGTGTAGTTTTGTAGTCGATCTAAGAGTATTTTATGATCTATAGTGTCGAACGCAGCACTAAGATCAAGTAGAACTAGTATTGAGATACAGCCTTGGTCAGAGGCTAAGAGTAAATCATTTGTAATTTTAACTAGCGCAGTTTCTGTGCTATGATGCGGTCTGAATCCCGACTGAAATTTTTCGTAGATATCATTTTCTTGCAAGAAAGAGTATAATTGAGCGGACACAATTTTTTCTAGTATTTTAGACATAAATGGAAGATTTGAGATGGGTCTGTAATTTGCTAGGTTATTTGGATCTAATTGCGGTTTCTTAATGAGAGGTTTTATTACTGCCAGCTTGAATATTTTTGGAACGTGACCTAAAAATAAAGACGAGTTAATAATATTGAGAAGAGGCTCTTCCACTACAGGTAACACTTCTTTAAGTAGTTTAGTGGGTATTGGATCTAATAAACATGTTGTTGGTTTAGATGCAATGATAAGTTTATTTAGCTCTTCCTGTCCTATAGTTGTAAAGCGGTTTAGTTGTTCTAGAGGGGCCATAATTGAGGCTGAGTCATAAGACACCATAGAGGATTATACATTTACAATTGTGTTTCGGATGCTTTCTATTTTCTCATTGAAGTAATTCATAAAATCATTACTACTATATTGTAACGGAATATTTTGCTCTGGAGATGTCTGATTATTTGTTAGTCTAGCCACGGTGTTAAATAAAAACCTTGGATTATTTTGGTTATTTTCAATTAGTTTGCGGATATGCTCAGCCCTGGCTGATTTTAGAGCCCTTTTATAACGTGACATACTGTCTTTCCACGCGATTCTGAAGACCTCTAAATTAGTTCGTTTCCATTTACGCTCTAAGTTACGAGTTTCTCTCTTGATAGCATGCGTAGCACTGTTGTACCATGGTGTTTTAGTTTTCTCTCTAACCTTTTTTAATCTAATTGGTGCAACAATATCTAGTGTACTAGAGAAAATGTTGCTCATACTGCTAGTCATTTCCTCTAGTTCATCTGTTTGTTTGGGTTCACTGAGCAGCTGAGATAGATCAGGTAAGCTATTTGAGAATCTATCTATAGTGGTTGGAAGGATTGTTCTGCCTGGTCTATAACGTGGTGCAACATGACAAATTTCAGCAGTGCGTATTATGCAAGTTACCATGTAATGATCAGTGAGATCGTCACTTTGCGGTATAATATCTATATCGGTTGGATCGGTTCCATATGAAATAATTAAATCTAGTGTATGATTTAGACGATGAGTGGGACCACTGACGTTTTGCTTCACCCCAAAAGAGTTTAATAGATCTGTAAACGCAGCCCCTAACGCATCATTTGTATTATCTACGTGTATGTTAAAGTCGCCAACAATTATTGCTTTATCGACATTGACCAATAGGTCTGAGAGAAAGTATGCAAAATCTTTTAGGAAATCAGCATATGGCCCTGGAGGTCTATATACGGTAGCCATGGCTAGAGATAATAAGGATTTCTTTCTTACATCTAAGAGCGTAACATTTAGCACAAGTACTTCAAACGAATTAAACCTATGACAAGTTTTCTGAGTAACATTAAGAATATCTCTATAGATTGTTGCAACACCGCCGCCACGACCGATCAGACGGGGCTCATGCTTATAACAGTATCCTGGTGGAGTAGACTCATTTAGACCGAAATAATCATTTGGTTTAAGCCAGGTTTCAGTAAGGCACAGAACATCGAAATTATTATCTGTGACCATTTCATTTACAACAACCGCCTTAGGTGTGAGCGATCTAATGTTTAGAAGACCTAGCTTTAGAAATTGTTTTTGTTCACTGATATTTAGATTTTCTGGTTTAATTACAATAATATTCTTGCTAGATCTTACAGTAGATTTGTTGTTTGGCTTCACTAAGCGAGGAATAGACACAGTTTCTATATAATGTTCTACATTGGTACTTATATCAATTAAGTTGGGACAGCAAAGACTATGATTTGGACTTTGACTTACTAGTCAGATGGTGTGTAGCGTCTTGGAGATGTTGTCCGACAGAACAGCTGCTCCGACTCTGCTGGGGTGCAGACCATCAGGACGGAAGAGCCTAGGTCGCTCCCAAAACAGATTCCAATTATTTACAAAGAGCAGTTTCTGTTCATTACACCATGACATTAACCATTTGTTTAAAGCAAATAATCTACTAAACCTTTCTTGTCCAAGTCGGTACGTGGGAAGCGGTCCAGACACGACGATCGTTGCTCTAGGCGATGTGCTGCGTACCGTCTCGATCAGGCTCCTGTAGTCCTTCTTCAGAACCTCCGTCTGCCGCAGCCTGATGTCATTCGTCCCCGCGTGCAGCACGACACCTCCGACGCGCTCGTCACCGTTCAGGATCTCGGGAACCTGCGCAGCGACATCAAGAACACGAGCACCAGGAAAGCAGTGAGTGCGCACCTTACCTTTACCCGAGGTAGCACGGACATGGCGGACCATGGAAGTGCCGATGATCACGGCGTCGTCGCGTTCCGACTCGCGAAGAGGGGAGAAGCGGTTCCGGGTGGAGATCTCGAAGACCGGGAGGGGGGAGAGGTTCTTGCTCTGGTCCTGGCTCGTGTCGTGACCCAGGGTGCAGGAGTGATTGAAGGCAGAGATGATCGCGTCCTCCTGGGCAGAGAAACGCACGGAGTAGACGAAGTCGGAGTCAAAGTCACAAAGTTACTAACCACTGACTTGTGAGCATCGGCGCGTGATGTTTCAAGCGCTGATCGCCGATCTCGCAGCTCGGCTTGCTTCTCCAGCAGAACACGAATCTGCTTCTCCACCGACTCCAGCTCCAATCGTACCGAAATCAGCTCGAATGTGTCCTCACCTGCACTCAGAGGTAACGTTAGACACACATCCGATATGTTCGTCATTATAACAGATGAACAGTAAATTAGTAGTAATAAGTAAAGCAATCCGATTGTTTTTTTTTTTTTTTTTTTTTTTTTTATAAGGAATAGTATCGAGGATAAGTTCACATGATATAAAAATAGAAAGTGCCTGTTTACAATTGAGTGGTAAAGAAGAAAATCAAGGATTAATGAATCAATTCGATGGAGCTCCAAACACAAACACAGACCGCACGCGCATGTGCTTATGCCCCGTTGATGCAGGCTCTAAGCACAATCAACGTGTGTCTGTACTTTCAGAGAAGCTTTCAGAGAAACGGGTCTAAAGTGAGACGCTCGAGGCCACGCGTGAAATGCTAGCGGGCTAAAGGCTAGTAGCCGAGATTCGGAAAGTTGGATCTAAGTAGCGATATCAAAGCAATCCGATTGTTTTTTATAAGGAATAGTATCGAGGATAAGTTCACATGATATAAAAATAGAAAGTGCCTGTTTATAATTGAGTGGTAAAGAAGAAAATCAAGGATTAATGAATCAAATCGACGGAGCTCCAAACACAAACACAGACCGCACGCGCATGCGCACTAAACCCAACTTATTCACTTTGAGTTTAGAAATCGCAGAGTTTATTTCCCGAGCTGTAATCACTGATATCAGGAATGAATTTTGTTCGTCTGTTACCTTGGGCAATGAAAGTGTATCTAAAAAGGCTTCTATGTCTGCTTTATTATCAATGACTGGTTGGTCATAAAGTTGTGTATAATATGATTCAAAGCATTTTTGTATGTCCTCTGTCTTATACCTTATTATTTTATTGTGCAAATCCCTTATCTTATATATATATTACTTCTACCCTGCTGTTTTCTTAACTTATATGCCAGTAAATTTGTTGATTTACTACCTGTTTCATAATACCGTTGTTTTGTGAACAATAACTTTTTTTGTATGTCTGCTGAGTAAATTTCATTTATCTCTGCTTTTTTCTTCCTAATTTCCTGATAAGTTTTGTCATTCGGCCTTTCTTTATGTTCCTGTTCTAATTTCTGTAGGTCCAATTGTTATGCATCTAGATTCCTTTGCCTCAATTTTTTTAAATAAGCAGACTTAGCAATTATTTTCCCTCTTAACACCGCCTTACACGCGTCCCATAGTACTGGTGGGGACACTTCCCCATTATCATTCTCCTCCAAATATCTTTGAATTTCCGATTCTAATTCTTCCTTAATACTTCCTTTTAATATACTGGCATTCAGTCTCCAGAATGTTGTTCTTTTTTCAGGTGTCAAAGCCAAAGTTGCATAAACCGGACTATGATCAGATAAATCAGCCACCCCGATCTCACAATTCCCCACCATATGTCTATCTTTATTGTACATTAGGATTTAATCTATTCTTGAATATATTTTATGCGGAGAAGAGTAAAAAGTGTAGTCCTTGGTTGTATGATTCAATTCTCTCCATACATCCATGATACGGGTCAATATATAATTGTGGGAGATTTTGAGTTTGAATAATTCTGGGAAAAAATATATTTATTTACAAAATATTATTATCTTCCCTGATAAATCATCCCTGAAATATTTAGTTTTTAGTCATTGCCAAGCTCAGGCATTATTGATTTCAGATATTTAGTTTTAAAAACAAGAAGTTTACTCATTATTTGGTCAACTATGTTACGGACAAAACCTATAAGTTTTAACTTTAAGTAAATGGCAGACATTTAAAAAAATCATTACTCTTGGAAGAATATGTGTCTATTTACCTACATTTTCAATTAAAATACCCAATTAATTAAGAAAATACACATTTTGTTCAACTGAAACCCCAAATTTCAAGTACTGAAGTAACCGGTCTGTATATTTTGTTTACAAACTGCTTGATTCATGATAATTTTCTTGATGAAATTATGCTGAGGTATATATTTGACAGCTACTCAGTTTCTAAATATTTACTTGGAGATTAGGGAACCATTGAAATACATATATTTTAAAAAAAAAACGTCTCAGGTTACTATTGTAACCATAGTTCCCTGAGAAACAGGGAACGAGACGATGCGTCGAACGACACGGTGGGAACGCCTCTTGCGTGATTGCGTCTGAAGCATCTATGCCAACTAGTCCAATGGAATGAGAGAATGAGCGTCACGGGCGGGTGACGTCATGAACCAGGAAAGGATAAGAGCACTTCCGCTGCTCGCCGGCATTTAGCTTCGACAGTTGCCGAAGCAAGCCGATCGCAGGGACGCAGGAAGTATGGCAGGGGGACGCATCGTCTCGTTCCCTGTTTCTCAGGGAACTATGGTTACAATAGTAACCTGAGACGTTCCCTTTATCGAAAAAGGGAACTTCGAGATGCGTCGAACGACACGGTGGGAACGAGAATACCCAACCCGCCATAATTACAAGTACCTGAGTGTCAGTCTGTTGATCTAAGCACTCAGCACCTGAGAACCTGGGGCAGCATCCAGGTCCAAACTGTAAAATCTCACGAATGTGAGCGGAGAGGACCAGCCCGCCGCATCACAAACATCTTGAAGAGATACCCCCTGCAATATGGCTTTAGAAGCCGCCATACTCCTGGTCGAGTGAGCTCGGACCACCAAAGGACAAGGCTGGCCCGAGTACTCGTATGCCAGTGAAATAGCCTCGACTATCCACTTACTGACTGTCTGTTTGGAAGCAGGAAGACCTTTCTTAGGTGATCCAAAGCAAATCAGTAATTGGTCGGACTTCCTGATTGAGGATGTCCGACGTACATACGTGTCCAATGCTCGCACTGGACACAAGAGGTGCAGTCTTTCCTGGTCCGCAGTTGCAAAAGGAGGACAGAAAGCCTGCAGCACAATAGGCCTCGGAGTCAAGGTTGGAACCTTAGGGACGTATCCCTGTATAGGAACGCCTTGACCATCCCCGGTGCAAATTCAAGGCAGGTGGGGGAGACCGAAAGAGCCTGAAGGTCACCAACTCTCTTTAGGGACGAAATAGCTAGCAGAAAGAAGTCTTGAAAGTAAGGAACTTTTCTGAGACCGAATCTAAGGGCTCGAATGGAGCCCTAGACAGGCCTACTAGAACTACAGTCAAATCCCAAGCTGGCACCTTAGTGCGAATTGCAGGCCTCAGCCTCAAAGTGCCACGAAGGAAACGTGTAATCAGGGGGTCTCGACCCAAAGATATACCTCCCACCATGGTATGGTAAGCCGCAATGGCTGCCACGTAAACTTTTAGTGTGGAAGGACATAGACCTGACACAAAGCGCTCCTGCAGGAACTCGATTACTGTGTTGACAGAACAATTAACCGGATCCCACTGATGTCGGTGACACCATAAGGAGAAAACTCTCCATTTAAGCGCATACAGTTTCCTCGTAGCTGGAGCTCTGGAGCTTAGGATGGTCTCAACAGCCTCAGCTGAAAGACCACTATCTATAAGTTGGGCCCCCTCAGAGGCCAAACCCAAAGATTCCACATGTCTGGTCGAGGGTGAAATATTGTGCCCCGGCCTGAGACAGAAGGTCCCTCCTCAAAGGGATCTCCAATGGAGGCCCGTCTAGCAGAAGGATCAGGTCCGCAAACCAGATCCGACTTGGCCAGCGTGGTGCTACTAGCAGTAGGCTTATTCCATACCGACGGACCCTCTCCAGAACTCCTGGGAGCAGAGCAACAGGGGGAAAGGCGTACAGACGTAGCCTCGGCCACTTCTGCACCATGGCGTCCAGCCCCAGGGGGGCTGGGTGCGACAGAGAATACCAGAGAGGACAGTGCGTCGTGTTCTGAGACGCGAACAGATCCACCTCTGCCTGACCATATGCCTCCCAGATTTTCTCCACCGCCTCGGGGTGGAGACTCCAATCCCCTGGCCTCAGCTCCTGCCTCGACAGGATGTCTGCTCCTATATTCTGGTCCCCAGGAATATACACTGCCCTCAGATAGAGTACCTTCCCCAGAGACCACAGGAGGATCTGGTGCGCCAGTTTGCAAAGCGGACGCGAGCGCAGACCCCCCTGGCGGTTCAGATAAGAGACCACTGATGTGTTGTCTGTTCGAACGAGCACATGATGGCCTCTTAGGTCCGGAAGGAAATGTCTCAACGCATTGAAGACGGCCATCATCTCCAGGCAATTTATGTGCCAAGAAAGATGATGGCTTTTCCACAGACCCTGAACCGAGCGGCCTTCCATTACCGCTCCCCAGCCGGTGAGAGAAGCATCTGTCGAGATCACTACTCGATGGCAAAGAGCTCCCAACACCGGACCCTGGGTTAAGAACCAGAATTTACATATAACTAAGGCACGAAAGCATCGCCGCGTGCCTTGATATGCAAAGTGGGTTTCCCCTCGGGGAGAACCTTCTGGTCCTGAGCCAGCACTGTAAAGGTCTCATGTACAGCATGCCAAAAGGAATTCCGTTGGACGCTGCTGCCAGTAGACCCAACAGTCTCTCGAACTGTTTTACAGTGCGTGACTGGCCTAGCCTCAGCTCTTCTGTGGCTGTTAGGATAATAAATCCCATACCACACCAAGGAAAGTGGTTCTCTGTACTGGAGAAAGTACACTCTTCTTGGCATTGAGCCTCAACCCCAACATCTCTATATGAGCGAGAACGACACCTCAGTGCCGAACCGCCAACTGCTCTGATTCCGCTAGAATCAGCCAGTCGATATAATTCAGAATGCATATGCCCTGAAGCCTGAGAGGGGCTAAAGCTGCATCCATGCATTTCGTGAATGTGCGGGGTGACAAAGCTAGGCCGAAAGGAAGAACCCGATATTGGTATTCTTTGCCCCTGAAAGAAAACCTCAGGAACTTCCTGTGCTGAGGGAGGATGGAGATATGGAAGTATGCATCCTTTAGATCTATCGTGACGAACCAGTCCTCGGATCTGATTTGGGTCACGATCTGTTTGAGGGTCAGCTAACTTGAACTTTAGTTTCTGAACTGACCGAATAAACAGGCGAAGATCTAAAAGGGACGCAACCCTCCATCCTTTTTTTGGAACAATGAAATAATGGCTGTAAAAACCCGACTCTCTGACGGGTGAGTACACCTGTTCTATAGCTTCTTTGCTAACAGGGCCTTTACTTCTTGTCCCATTACCAGAGCCTGCTCGGGATGCACCACTGTGGGCAGCACCCCGCTGTAATGAGGAGGACGAGAGCCAAACTGGATTCTGTAACCCTTCTCTACAAACTGCAGGACCCAATGAGAAATATTCGGCAGAAGCATCCACGCTGCCAGAAAATTTACTAAGGGAACCAGCCCCTCGAGGCTGGTCTCTGGTGTTACTGAGGGAGCCAAATCTGGAGCCTGAAACATAATGGCAGGAACTACCTGACCTGACTACTCAAAAGCCCCCCTCAGAGGGCGCGAAACCAATGCTGTACCGCAGCATAGCATCAGCGACTCGCTGGAGACCGCTGCGCCCTGAAGCACCGGAGGTGGCAGGGTTGGCAGGAGGGTCTCGTGAGGACCCCGAAATGGAACGGGCACCGTGAAATGAGGTGTACACCACTCTACTTCGGTCGGGGCTGTCCTCACAGGCCTGATGCCTAAGCATCAGGACCTTTTTTTTTTTTTTTTTTTGAACCGAAGCTTTCTTCGCCTGAAGAACGGTCCTCAGATCCGGCTTAGGCTTAGGCGACTTCGGTTGAGAGGGTTGCGTCTGTCTCCAGTATCTACATGGAGGAACACGAGACGCAGCACTCTCTTTCTGTGCACATAATATGATGAACTCGACGGCTGGGGCTGCTCACGCCCAGCAGCCCCAGGGGGGCTGGACACAGCGAGGGAGAAACCTTATTATATATATATATATTTTTTTTTTATATATATATATCTTTTATCACCTAACAACGACCGCATGGAATGCGTCGCCGAAGAGACCCGAAGGCTCAAATTTCGCTATATCCAGAACCCCAGCAGATCGGCCTGATAAGCCTGGAGCATTATAATATAGATTTCTATAAACATTCTCCAGCTGACCTGCTGCCGTATAAGCTTTACCCATAAAACCAAAGTAGTTCTGCTTAAACCTACGCGCTGCCTCGGCAAACGCGAGATCCCAGCCACAGAATCTTATTTTTGCAAAATACACTTGAAATCTAAGCGGTGCCTCGGCAAACGCGAGATCCGAGCTAGATTCTGATTACAACATTAAACCTACACGCTGCCTCGGCAAACGCGAGATTCTTTAGTATAGGCTTATGAGCAAAGCAGAGACTTAAATGATGATACTGGACCAGGTGAAAAAATAGCATTTTCCTATTTTTATTTCTGTTCAGCCTGGGGCATCATATCATAACCGTAATCTTTCAACCCTCTAATCTTGAATAAACATTTAACACGAGGGCTGAAAGTAGTGATAAATACGGTTTATTCCATAATTTAAATATTCAGTGTGTAAATCAGGGAAAAAATGGAAGCCTCGTGGTGGAGATAATGTGATAGAAATAAGAAAACGCTCGTCAAGTTTCTTAGGACGAGCGTTCCTTTTTCTCAGCTGGCCATTAAATATTTAATTTACTAACAGCACGGGACAAAACCTCCACCAGTTCATCATATACTGGAAAAATAGATGGCGAATCTAATTCAACAGTGTGTGTGCTTGCTTTCACTTTCAATATTCTCAACACAAACCTCCTCGGAGGAAGAAATGAAGGAAAAAGGGCTCTCTCTCCCCGAGCGGAAGAAACCGCAGAGCGTGCTTCCAACACTGGGGAGATAGAGCTGGATCTTCCGGGCAAGGAAGAAGAAAAGGCCCTCGGACCGTTCTCCCACCCCTCCAAAAGATCCTTTTGCGATCCCCAGGAATGCATTCTCCGCGCCGCCTCGGCAAACGCGGGTCCTGCATCCCGTGAGAATCGCGAGCCTGCCACTATCATACAGAGTGACAGGCGAGAGCAGAGCATGCTAATCTGGTAGTTTCACTTTCACAATGTTAGCACTCAGCATGCTCTTACTCTCAAACAAAATGCCACAAAGCTGTGTGTGTCCCCACCCGTTTAAATAAACGCGGGCAGGGAGGAACACACTGTTTTACATTTGTTTCGCCATAACGTTTCCGACAATATTGTAACAGACAACAATAAATAGACAGAGACAGTTTGACACAGATCGCTTGCTGAGGCAACAGAAGCTAAATGCCGGCGAGCAGCGGAAGTGCTCTTATCCTTTCCTGGTTCATGACGTCACCCGCCCGTGACGCTCATTCTCTCATTCCATTGGACTAGTTGGCATAGATGCTTCAGACGCAATCACGCAAGAGGCGTTCCCACCGTGTCGTTCGACGCATCTCGAAGTTCCCTTTTTCGATAAAGGGAACATAATGGTAACTTAATTGACAGCCCAGTATCATAGTTGACAAAAGTAACATAGTTGAATGGACATGACAAAGTATGATGATGTATTTAACAAAAACAATCCTAAACTATATCAATTATTATATGTTAGCTAATCTTTTATTGCATTTAATCAAGACCTGTTGAATATTTCATGACATAAAGGAGAAATACAGACGCACATCAGTTTACAAGGATCAATCACAACTTTATTAACAAGCACATATATCATAAGCAAGAGATCCTAACATAGAAAACAACAACAACAAAAGTATCAAAAACAGCACTTACACAAAAATTCCACCATGTAAACATTTTGAAAATCTTGTTTGTGGAATGAAATACAGTAGTGCATTGTATTGAACAAAAAATAATAGTCAAGTGAAGTCAAGTCACCTTTATTTATATGGCGCTTTTTACAATACAAATTGTTTCAAAGCAGCTTCACAGAGATAACAGGAAAATAATGTTATAATAGTATTGTTAAATTCAAAATTAAATGTTAAATGTATAATAGTATTGTTAAATTCAAAATTAAATGTTAAATGTCCTCAACTAAGCAAGCCAAAAGCCAATGGCGACAAAGGCGAAGAGAGGCGAAAAAGGCAACAGTGGCAGGGAACCAAAACTCCATCAGGGACAGAATGGAGAAAAAAAACCTTGGGAGAACCCAGGCTCAGTCCTCCTTTGGCCAACGGCCCAACAGTGTGTGATTATGATTTAGGCAGCATAAGGTATAAGCATTAGTCAGAGGTCAGATGTGATCAGAACTTTCACGATATTTATCCAGTTCATCTGGTTGGGGGTCGGAGTCATCCCGCCGGTGAGGAGATGAGAATGTTGAGGTGTCCATGAGGGCTTCAGTGTTGATGAGGCTGGCACTTCAGGGATGCGTTGTCGTCGTGTCCAGGTGATGGTCCTTTCCAGTGCTTAATTTGTAAAGTGGGAGATCCCGGAGCGCAGAGGGGGGTGGATCCGGCGACTCAAAACGGGGGTTGGAGGTAACGGAACAATTTTTTTTTTACACTGCCTACATACACACGCACACACACAGCGTTGTAGCTATGTAGCTTCTCTGACTAAAAAAAAAAAAAAAACTTAACGCTGTGTGTGTATCAGGGCAATGTTTATTTTAATTTCAGAACATGCACTGCATAGGTGCGAAATCTTTGCTTGTTTGGGATCGGAGCAGCGTATTTGGAAATAGCTAAGCAAACTTTGTTGTCTTTTTGACATTTTTCCCCTGAGTGAAACGAGGCTAACAGCAATCTCAACCAGCACTACAACTGCGTATTTGTCACTTGAAGTGCCTCCGCTCCCTCTCCCCCTTCTGTCACACCGGACGAGAAGCGTCGCGTCTATACAACTCAAGTCTCGAGGTATCGCTGACCGGATGCGCACTTTCTCAGTTTATGGCCAGTGTTGTGAGATGTGTCTTTAATGTGTTCAGTTCGGGACAGCTCAGTGTGTGTGTGACCGAGAGTGAGCGAGTGCGCTTGTCGAAATTGTTCCCCCACAAGCAGCGAATGAGTTTGTGTGAGAGTAATACGGTGATCCGTGCAGGTAGCTAGCTATGTGCAGTGTATTTCAGTGCAGTCAGTCAAATAAAGCACCTAAACTCTTCTGCAAGACGGCCTCGTTATCCTTTTATATGCTACCATCACACCAAACAGCGTGAAGTTTCGGGAGTTAACCCCGGGAGGAGAATTACCGGCCCTGGAGAAGACGAATCTCCCCGGTGTCTCCCAACCAAGGTAAGGAGACAGAAGCAGGAAAGGTTAACACCAGCAATAATGTTATGTTTAAGGACATTATGGAATTAAGATAATGCCTTTATTATGTTATGATTGTACTGTACAATTAAATACAATCGGTCTGCAGACTTTACCTCAGAGCGTCTGTTAACTGAATGAAATGAATTGAGAAAAATTCATGAAAACCCGATAATATCAGCAATTTTCATTCAAGCAACTGATTTCTGTAAATGAATGTAAAACTAAATGTATATTGCACCACAGGGTGAAGTAAGATAGTATATAAGTTACATTAACGACGCCGAATGGTGCTACTGTTGTGTTTACTCAGAGAATAATGTGTTCGTTTGCCCGGCGCTGCGCTTCTCGCCCGCAACCCACTTTATCCTGAAAGTTTACCTCGCATCGAAACTGCAAACACAAGATTTTTGTGGAACTTCAATGGGGAATAAAGACTAACAAGACAGATAACAACATTGAACACTACACAAGCAGTAATTTTTTTAATTTAGGCGACTAATTTTCCATAGTGACAGGAGGTGCCGGATCCAATAAAAAAGGTTCCGGATCCAACGTCAGAGGTGCCGGAACATGTTCCGGCGTGTTCCGGCTCAAATTAAGCCCTGGTCCTTCCTCAGATCTGGAAATGGCCTGGATCCGGCGGTTTGCGGTAAACCTCGGGATAAACAGAGAGACTAATATTAGCGTAGACGCCATCCTTCTTATGATGTACAAAGTACATCAGGAATTATGGGAAGTGTTCCCAGTTCCGGCTGATCTAATCTATGCAGCCTAACATCTATAAAAAAAAAATGTGGAAATGGAAATCTATAATGTGTTATGTGTATGCTAAGCCAAAGAGATGTGTTTTTAGTCTAGATTTAAACTGACAGACTGTACTGCTTCCCGGACCATGTTAGGAAGATTGTTCCAAAGTTTTGGTGCTAAATAGTAAAAGGATCTACCGCCAGCAGTCGATTTTGATATTCTAGGTATTATCAACTGGCCAGAATTTTGAGATCGCAATAGACGTGAAGGACTATAATGCGTCAAGAGCTCGCTCAAGTACTGGAGCTAAACCATTTAGTGCTTTGTAAGTAATCAGCAATATTTTAAAATTGATATGCTGTTTAATAGGCAGCCAATGCAGTGTTGACAGAACCAGGCTAATATGGTCATACTTCCTAGTTCTGGTAAGAACTCTAGCGGCTGCGTTTTGGACCAGCTGTAGTTTGTTTATTAAGCGTGCAGGGCAACCACCCAGTAGAGCATTACAGTAATCTAGCCTTGAGGTCATGAATGCATGAACTAATTGTTCCGCATTTGTCAGTGAGAGCATATGACATAATTTGGATATATTTTTAAGATGGAAAAATGCTGTTTTACAGATACTAGATACGTGACTTTCAAATGAAAGATTGGTATCAAAGAGCACACCCAGGTTCCTAACTGACGACGGAGACTTAACAGAGCAGCCATCCAGTGTTAGACAGTATTCTAGGTTATTAGGTGAGGAAGTTTTTTGTCCAATAATTAGAATCTCTGTTTTTTTCAGAATTTAGTTGTAGGAAATTACTGGTCATCCAATTTTTTATATCAGCTATGCATTCAGTTAATTTTGTGAATTGGTAAGTTTCGTTAGGTTTTGAAGAGATATACAGCTGAGTATCATCAGCATAACAGTGAAAGCTAATTCCATATTTCCTAATGATTTCTCCTAATGGTAGCATGTACAGAGTGAACAGCAGCGGTCCTAGTACTGAGCCTTGTGGTACGCCATACTGAACTTGTGATCGATAAGACATCACTTCATTTACTGCTACAAACTAAAAACGGTCAGATAAGTATAATTTAAACTATGCTAGTGCAATTCCACTAATGCCAACATAGTTTTCTAGTCTATTTAAAAGAATGTTGTGGTCGATAGTATCAAATGCCGCACTAAGATCGAGTAACACTAATAGAGAGATACAACCACGATCGGATGATAAGAGCAAATAATTTGTGACTCTAATGAGAGCAGTCTCAGTACTATGGTACGGTCTAAATCCGGACTGAAAATCCTTGCAGATATTATTTCTTTCTAAAAAGGAACAGTTTTGAGGATACTGCTTTTTCTATAGTATCTTTGACAGAAAAGGCAGATTCGAGATTGGCCTGTAATTGTAATTGCACTAACTTTTAAATTGTGCACTGCAATAAGTAACAATAACCAAATAGTGTTTTATTCTGTTGGTTAACAGAATAAGTGTGCTGCATTGGATCAAAATTTTAATAGTCCAAACAGTTGTACAGTATCTCAAAAACATCTGTGCATGCACTTAACATGAACATGTGTCTCTCATGTGCATGGTAATGGCGCTGCTTTTCTGCAGCAGATAATTGTGGCATTTGCCTGAAACCAAGTTTACTTTTATAATATTTATTGCAAAGTATTTTATAGTTACTGTACAATTAGAATATTAAATGAACTCCTGAAAACTATAAGAACATGTCATGAATGTCAACTATGTTACTCTTTGTCAACTAAGTTACCTTTGCAGAGTAACATAGGTGACTGGTAACCTAGTTGACATTTTTGCTGTTTTTAGGGATAAAATCAAAATGGTTGCCTAGCACCAGACACCACATGGCATTTTACGGAGAGGTTCTTCTGAATATTATATGTACAACTGAGTAAAATTGAAATTCAAAGTTATTTATGAATTCATTGTAGTAACATTGTTGACATATGATAAGTACACATTTGCCCCATCACTACTTTAGGTGAAATAACTGAAAATGTGGAGGGAGAACATACCTTGGAGTCTTGCTAGTTTTCTCTTCAGGAGGAAATGACATCATGTGGAGCAGGTCATGTGATTTGGAAAACACACTCTTCCTTGTGGGGTGTATTTGCTATGGGTAACTTAGATGACAGCGACTTCTCGGACACGTATTCAATTTGTCAATTTCTATTGAAAATGTGACATATTGCCCAAAAAGACACATTGTTCACAATTACCTCAACTTAGTGTAACTAATATAATTAAAACTGTTTTTGAATAAGTTTTTTAAATGTTTTTTTTAGGTAATGAGATTGTGGTTGTAATTCATTTCGGACGGTTATTTAGTTGACATTTTAGGGATATCTAGTAAATTTGTATAAATAAATGATTATTTCCATAATAATTAACTATGGAATTTGTAAAGACAAGATCATGAAGAACACTGAATACTTTTAAAATTTTATTTTAATAAGCATGTTTGCGAGATAAATCTCATGGACATGAAAACTCCCTCAATTATATATTGACCCATACCCAATTCCCCCATCATATCTCCAATTTTATTTGGAATCACATTCTTTTTTACTCCCCTCCCTGAGGTGTCTAATTGAGGGTCCAACCTTTGGTTCAGATCCCCTCCTGCGATTAAAACCCCCTCCCCCTCTGATGCCATCAAATCAAACAATTGTCTATAAAACGTCCAATCTGAGCCAGGGGGTGCATATATATTCAGAAGACTACTTAATACTCCCTCTACTCGTCCTTTAACCCAGACATATCTTCCATCTTTATCACTTATCACTGACTGTTTCTGAAATGGGATTTGATTCGATATTAAAATCGCGACGCTACCCCTCTCCTGTGACCTGATTTATATGAAGCAGCATATACCTGGTTATAGCCATTTCTCTTCAGTTTTTCATGTTCTTTTTCTGTCAGATGGGTTTCCTGCAGGAAAACAATCCCCGCCCTATCTTTCTTCATTTTACTTACAATTTTACTTATTTTAATTGGGTTGAGAACATCATTCACGTTAAAGGAAACCACCTTAATTAAGTTTTTTTGTATAGCCATATTTTAGATCTAATTGTTCCCATTACTATCCCCAGTACCGTAAATGGTACTGGGGATATGCCACCGTAAAACCACACAACCATCAGCCTAACAGAACAAGCTCTAGAACCATTTTTTTAAAATCACTAACAGGTCGTTCTCTCGACCTTATCTGAGCCTAGATAAGACTCAGAGGGATAGCCTCTGGCCCTAACGGCCAGGGGGCCCTCGCTGCAACAAGAATCTAACAAAAAATACATAACATAATGACAACTCGGAGAATACAGTCCCGACAATTGTACCTTAATTTGACGGAGTTCTTCTTCTACATCTCACCTTAACAACTGAAAGAAAAGAAGAAGAGGAAAAAAAGTCCTGGAAACTTCTGGATCAGTCAGTTGCCTCCGGCATCCTCCTAAAAGCCAGCAGTCTTTGCTTATACCCCTGTCGTCCACCGTTCGCGGCTTGGTCATGGCGCCACGTCAGGCGCTTTATCTTCTCCATCACGTCCTCCGTGGGCTTCACGACCTTCACCTGGTAGCCCCTGTCAGCCATATCTTTCGTCGCCTCCTCCTCTGACTCATACGTGCATGTCCCACCATTGTAAAATACCCGGAGACGTGCTGGAAATGGCGTTTGGAAACGTATCTTCTTCTCCCTGAGCACTTTCTTTGCCTCCCCGTATTTTTTCCGCTTTTTCAAAATCTCTGGTGCGTAGTCATGATCTATAATTATCTTCTTGCCTTCGTACTCGAATCCCTTTTTCTGCCACACCGTCTTCATGATATCTTCTTTGCATCTGTAACTGAGAAACTTCACCACTACTGATCTCGGTGGAGCGTCCTTTGGGGGTGGCGCCGCCAACGACCAGTGAGCTCGTTCAATGGTGAGTTCTAGGGACGGCGGTAATTCAAGCTTCTCTCTCAGGAGGGACTCGATGAATGCGACCATCAACTGGGCCCCATCTTCTGCTCCTTCTTTTAAGCCGTGAATCCTGATATTGTCCCTCCTTAAGCGACCCTCTTGATCCGTCAATTTAGCTGCAACTTTATTTTGTAACTCCAAAAGTTCCAAAGTGGCGTCCTCAATATTTTGTATCCGGTCTTCTGACTCCATTATGCGCCGTTCAGCCTCGTCCAACCTGCTATCCATTTTTTGAATGTCATCCCGAATTACTTTGAGGCTTTCCCCGTTCTCACTGCGAAAATCTCTGAGCTCTTGCAGCACAATGTCCAAAGTTACCATCTTTATAGATGAATCGTCTGCTTTATTCGTGGCTTTGCTAGCTTCGTCCTCGGCTAACGTTGGCTTCTTTGCTAGTCCTGACTGATTTTCGACGTCTTCCAAATTTCCAGTGTTGTTTCCAGTTTTCTTTGCTTTCCCTCTTGTCATGATACCCCCTTACTATAATATTCTAATTTTGATGCTTACAATCCGAGAAAAGGGGAAATTTAAAACTTTAGTCGGAGAGCTGCTCCTCTATGCTGCCGTCATTATCAGCGCCCAACCGGAAGTCCCAGGAGCCCCTTCTTAGGTGACCCAAAACACACTAACAGTTGGTCCGACCTCCTCCAAGAAGAGGACCTCTCTAGGTAAACACATGAACAAATGAAGCTTCTCTTCTTCTGCCGACACATGAGGTGGAGGATGGAACTCCTGCAGAACCGTAGAGCGAGCCGCATTAGCAGGCACTTTAGGCCTTGCCAGGGGCAAACTCCAAGCAAGCTGGTGTTACTGCCAGGGCTTGGAGATCTCCCACCCTCTTTAGAGAGGTGATAGCTAAGGGAAAGACCAATTTAAGCGTAAGATCTTTAGGTGAAGCTGACTGAAAAGGTACGAAGGGGACCCTTCGAGAACCACTGCCAGGTCCCAGACAGGATCCCTGGACCTGGTTGTCGGTCTCATCCTCCAAGTACCACGGAGAAAACGAATGACCAGGTGGTGCCTCTCCAGAGGCCCATCACTTAATGGCGCGTGGAAAGCCGCAATGGCAGCCACGTACACCTTAAGCGTGGAAGGGGAGAGACCCGCAGAGAAACGATTTTGAAGGAACTCCAGAACTGAAGCCACCGGGCAGTTGACTGGATCCAACTCCTGTTCTCTACACCAAGTGACAAACACATTCCACTTGAGGCCATATAATCTCCTCGTAGACGGAGCCCTAGAGCTAAGTATGGTTTCAACAACCCCGGCTGACAGACCAGCATTTAGGTACTGAGGCCCCTCAGAGTCCAGACCCACAGTTTCCACAGCTCCGGGTGAGGGTGGAAAATTGTGCCCTCCGTCTGAGACAACAGATCCGTCCTCAGAGGAATCTGCCATGGTGGAGCTATCAGGAGTGAAATTATGTCTGAAAACCATACTCGGGCCGGCCACATCGGGGCAACCAGAAGTAGACTGATGCCCTCTTGACGGACCCTCTCCAGGACTCCCGGGAGCAGAGTGATCAGGGGAAATGCGTACAGGCGAAGCCTCCGCCAGGCCTGTACCATGGCATCCAACCCCAGTGGGGCTGGATGTGAGAGGGAGAACCAAAGTGGACAGTGGGACGTCTCTCGAGACGCGAATAGATCCACTTCCGATGGTCCAAACCTCTCCCATATCAACTTCACCACCTCTGGATGAAGTCTCCATTCCCCGGGCCTCAGCCCCTGCCTCGACAGGATGTCTGCTCCCTGATTCTGAACCCCCGGAACATACATTGCTCTGATAGACAGTATTTTCCCTTGGGACCAAAGAATTATCTGATGCGCCAATCTGCACAGAGGGCGCGATCTGAGTCCCCCTTGTCGGTTCAGATAAGCTACCACTGATGTATTGTCCGAACGTACTAGGACATGGTAACCTCTGATTTCTGGAAGGAAGCTCCTCAGAGCCCTGAACACAGCCAACATCTCTAGGCAGTTTATGTGCCAAGAGTGATGATGGTCCTGCCACAGACCCCTGGCAAAGTGGTCGTCCATGACCGCGCCCCAGTCAGTGAGGGAGGCATCTGTCGAAACGGTTTTCCGGCGACATGACGCTCCCAACACTGGTCTTTGGGACAGGAACCAAGGTTTCTTCCATATTAGTAGAGAATGAAGGCACCTGCGCGTTACTCTGATCATACGAAACAGATTCCCCTTTTGGGAAAACCCCTTGGCTTTCAGCCACCACTGGAGGGGCCTCATGTGAAGAAGGCCCAAAGGTATAATGTTGGATGCCGCTGCCATGAGGCCCAGCAGTCTTTGAAATTGCTTTACAGTGATGGCCTGGCCTAGCTTTAAACCGGACACCATCGCCAGAATGGACTCGATACGTGCAGGAGACATGCATGCCTGCATCGTAATCTTGTTCCACACGACGCCCAGAAACGTTGTGCACTGGGACGGTTCTAACACACTCTTTTTTGTGTTGAGTCTCAACCCCAAATTCTGAATGTGGCCAAGGACGACATCTCGATGCCGAACTGCCCTTTCTCGAGACTGGGCCAGAATGAGCCAGTCGTCGATATAATTCAGTATGCGGATGCCCTGAAGTCTCAGTGGAGCATGAGCTGCATCCATACATTTGGTGAATGTGTGGGGAGAGAGTGCTAGGCCGAAATTGATGAGCATTCATCAATTGCGGCCTAGAAGAACCCAATATTGGTAAGCTTCGCCCCCGAAAGCGAACCTCAGGAATCTCCTGTGACATGGAAGGATGGATACATGAAAATAGGCGTATTTTAGATCTATCGTGACAAACCAGTCCTCAGATCTGATCTGACTCACGATAACAGGGATTGTAAGCATTTTGAACCTGAACCTTCTCAAAGACCGGTTCAAAACTCTGAGATCTAAAATCGGCCTCAACCCCCCATCCTTCTTTGGAACTATAAAGTACCGGCTGTAAAATCCGGACTCCCTGTCTGAAAGAGGAACACGTTCTATGGCCTCATTTAGCAGCAGAGATTGCACTTATTGTTCCATTCCAGCCTGCTCTGGAACCACTGTAGTCTGCACCACCCCAGAGAATTTGGGGGGGGGCGGTGCCCGAACTGCAGTCTGTACCCTGATTTTATTATATGCAGGACCCATGCAGATATGTTGGGAAGATGATACCATGCCTCTACAAAATCTACTAAGGGAACCAGCCTCTCGAGCCTGGCCTCGGGTGCTTTTCGAGCACTGTTCTCGACTTCCTAAAGCGAGAGACCGGCAGGATTTAATCGCTACGGTTTTTGTGACCACAACAGATGCTCGTTTTTTATTTTTTGATACGAACGGCACGGTGTGCGTTCGCTGGAAATTGATGAGGCCCGAAGCGTCAGAGACGGCGGGAAACCAACACCGATTTCCTGAGGACTCCCCTGCGAGAACAACCTCGGTTGCTCTGCAGTGGGGGGGACAGCCCTCTGAGGTTCTACCACTTCGGTTAGGACCTCTTTCCCGAAGCCCTCCTAGCCTGAAGGACGTCCCTCAGGTCGCCCCTCTGGCTGGAGGACTTCTGCTGGGAGCGTTTCCTCTATTGCCAAGCTCCCAGAGGAGGGGCTCTAGAGGAAACGCTCTCCTTTTGCTCTGCTCGGTGCGAGGAGCTGGCTGACGGCTGGGGCTGATCTGCTTGCTTCTTCGCCTCCTGAAACCTGTCGACGACCGATGTAACGGCGTCGCCGAACAGGCCAGAAGGCGAGAGAGGCGCATCAAGCAGAAAGGATCTATCTTTCTCCTTTATTCCAGATAAATTCAGCCACAGATGTCTCTCCGTGGCCACCATAGCTGCCATAGAGTGGCCAATAGCGAATAGTGAAATAGTGAAACGAGGGCAGGGGTGCACACACTTTTTGAACTGTTCGGCCATAATATATATATAGTGCCGTTCTTGACGACGCAGTTCGAGTTCCCTCGAAAGGGAACATCTATTGATGGGTAGACCACGTCACCGCGAGTATCTGTTTATGGCCCATATAGACCGCACGCATTTACTGATACACTCAATGAACGGATGTACCTATTACAAATAAAACATCTCCAGTTAACTAGAAGAGCATTCATTTAGTCCGCTCTTAACCTGTTAAGCTGCAACCCCACTTTTGAAAAATCCCCAGAAATGGCATACCCAAACTGAAACAGATACAGTTCATGAACGTTTGTTCTAAAGTATGATCTCATTTGAAAGCTGACTCCTGGCAGTTTATTGCTAATGTAGAATTAATTATTGTCATAATGAAAAAAATAGTTATAAATAGCTTCAAAGTTTTGTCAAGTTATTAGAAATGTATTTTTATTATTTATATTTTATATAAATATTTTCATGAAAATAAAATTGAAGTTGGCATTGTATCAATCTAGAAATTCACTGCAGCTAAAGCCACATGTCTGACCATGTTATATTTAAAATCTGAAGATGATATGTCTAAAACTCTTTATTCAGTTAAATGTTTTTCAAGATCATGTCATGCGACTTTATTTTGATTAGACTCTAAAATGCAAACTGATGTTTATTGTCATCTTCTAAGCATCTATTCAGTCAATTTTCTCTATTGTTTATGTGGTGTAACCGATATCTATTCAGTGTCAGTCTCCCCTGCACACATTCACACCTCTCCAGCCTAGTTATGGCCCTAAATATGCTTTTCTTTTGTCTGCATTATAATTACTAACGACTGGCTATTCACACTGTTTCAACCCCTAATCTCTTTTAGGGAGAGTTCTCAAAGTTCTCACCTTACATTTGAAACTATATAAAATGACCTTCTTTAAAAAAGAAACATTTCAGCAAGCAGTCCTATTTAGAAATATTCATAAATCTAACAGCTAGGTAGCAGGTGCACCAAGCTAGCTAGCATATTAGCTTAGCACACCATCAATACACGACAATTTATGAGATTAAAACCATGTTTGTGCTCTAAAACTTACTTTATAGCACAAGCCGAGTGTTTTTAATAACCTTCTGTGCTCTGATTTGGCTTCAGATAAAAAAATCGGACAGAAAATATATTATGTATAGTGTTCTGCACGATGATAAAGTCTATATCGATTAGCATTACATTATAAATATAATCTATTATTATGAAAATACCTGACATGGCTCCAAGAACACAGGTAAATCAAATATCATTGCAATCATGTTTATTGTCTTCAAAACATCTTTATCTGCATGTTACAGCGATCTCTGTTAGTGTTGATGTCAGGGAGTTCCATGGGGACTTCCTGGAATGTCACATGATATAGTTCTTCTTCGTGTTCCAAATATGGACTGCATATGTGCACAGGCGCCCTCAGGCTGCCAGTATGTATTTAAAACACAGTTCATCAGAGTCTCCAGCGCTCATAATGAATAAATCGACGCATTTGGGTAGATATTAAATAAATATAATTCCTGTCTATATAAATCTGATGTAAACCTAAGAGAATCTATCAATATTTCTCCAAATCTGTACATTTTTGAGCTAAAAGCCCTGGTGGACGTTGTTTTGTCAAGCTCTGTCATGACAATCTCACTGGAGTTATTTTCTGAATTAGAGCGACTGACGCTCATAATTCATATTAAAGGTATCGACTCATTTTTTGATTACTTAACTCCAGACACAAATTAAGACATAACTGTCACTATAAGTTTCTCAGAATACAATAGTGGTCAAATACTAAACATTGAGTCTTATATCTTTTTAATGATGTATAGTTTGTCAAGGTAATAACATTAACCCTCTGAGGTCGGCCGTCACGCGGGCGTGATGAGCTCACTTTTTTCCTTATCAGTGCAAAAGAGACTCAAATTACTCTGTTGATTTTTATCTTACATTTAAGTGTTGTACATCATTAGATCCTGTTTAGTTCCTATTTTTTTGTGGGTACTCACAATAAAAACAAACTGTTGTGCTTTTCGTCAAATAAAGAAAAATAAACATGATGCGCGTTTTACCTTCTCTCCGTCAGTGAAGTCCATTCTGAAACGCGTCCGAAAAAATAACTGTAACTCTTTCAATACTTGTCACAGAGATACGAGATATAAGATTCTCTTCTTTTAAATGAAGTAAGCTACTAAAAAAATATATATATTTCCAGTTTAAAACCAAGGAGAGTTACAGTTTTTTCGCTCTCCCTTCATTATAGATAATTAGGTGAGCCCGCCACACCCCCAGCGCTTTTGACATGGTAAATAGGCGATATGCATCGCACACGCGGCACGCCCCCCGATAAATGCCATAACAACAGAAGATTCTTCATCAGAGATTCACTGATAGTTCATCGCGTTTTAGGGACGGAAGCACTCTACTCCTTCAGAGGATTATGGACAGCGGGAAATAATTAACCTTTTCCTCAGGGAATTTGAAACTCAGATGACGAACGGTTGCATTTTGAAGAACGAATTGACCCCGAGGATAAGTTTGGAGTAAGTAGTGTTTTTTATTTCCTTTTCTGATCATAGAGCTCAAATGCATTTTCAGACTATATTTTGCCAAGTAAATATTACCTCACAACATTCAGTTTTAAATAGCTGCTTAGGTTATAATGATTTAGTGAAATATATCGATCTGCAAGTTTTGTTTGTGTTCTTCTGTGGTCTAGTGGTTAGATCGTTTGCCAAGCGTGTCAGAGGTTACGAGTTCGAATTCACCCTCGGCAACTTTTTTTTCTCTCATCAAAACTGAATATGTTCATCATACAGTCTATATCAAACACACACGTATATAGGACACACGTTTGTGTGCATTTTATTTTGTGATTTCACCGGAATGAATAGTGTCCGCAATGGCAATAGATTGAAGAGCACGTCCTAAGAGCGAGTGAAGACTGCGCGCGCGCGCGTCGCCACAAGAGACTGTATCGATGACACTGATAGCAGCGGACACGAGCGCTCAGCTTGAGTTCAAAAACAAAACATTTTAACGCTAGATCTCTTATTTAAGAGCGGACTAAATGAATGCTCTACTAGTTAACTGGAGATGTTTTATTTGTATTAGGTACAGCCGTTCATTGAGTGTATCAGTAAATGCGTGCGGTCTATGGCCATAAACAGATACTCGCGGTTACGCGGTCTACCCATCAATAGATGTTTCTCTGTCCATCAACAGATACATTGTGCATCTATAATCATAATTGTCCATCAGTTTACTTTGGATAATGTGCTAACAGTTTTTTGCTTTTGTTTTGTTGTGTTTACATCGTCACCATCAGCCTTCAGAAATCATTCTGATATAATTTTTTTTAAATCAATGTTATCAATTTTTTTTAACCTGTGATAGTTTTTTAGGATTCTTTGAATGCACTTTATATATATAATATATATATATATATATATATATATATAGTATATATATATAATATATATAACACTATATAAGCAATATTTTTTATATATATATATATATATATATATATATATATAATATATATTTATATATATATTTATATAAAAAAAACAAGTTTGGTCTTTTTATGTTTTTTTTTTTTTTTGAAAGGATGTGTTAAGTGATATGAATGACTTTAAGTCTTTATGTTCTTAGGAAAGATTTCTTTTTTGAATAAATGCTGTTCTTTTTAACTCTTTATTATCAGTGAATCATTCTTAGTTCAGGCTGCCTCACAGCACCTTGATGGGCCATTAGACATTGGGGGAGTGTCTTTATTCTTCCCAGGTGTAAATCACATTAATATTCATGGGCATTAACACTCCCACGCATACAGCACTGCTGACCCAAAAACTGATGTAAGAAATTCAAATCGTTATATTGATCTTTCTGAAAGTGTGGTCAGAATGATTGTCACTTCATTTTGAAGTAAAAATTCTAGCCTACAAGAATAGTAACTCAAAAGTATTGTGGACAACTATTCAGTAGGGGAGAGCCGGGACGATTGAAACGCGGGACGGATGAAACATTGAGATTTCCTTGAAAACCACTCAGGTCATGTACGTCAAATTTTGTCAGCACGTACAGCACGCAATTGCCTACCAGACTCCCGAAAACATTTTTTCTTTACGTCATGCCGTTTTAAAGTTAGAGCCGGAAAGCTGTTTTTGAGTGCGGTTACTGAATTCTTTCGTGCAGTACTTTTTTTTGACTGACAAGTTGTATTTATAGTTTCATGTGCCATTATAATGATAATACTGAAGGTGTATTAGTACTACAACATACCCTTAAGTGTGTAATACCAGAGTCTTTTAGTTTAAGGGCAAAACAGGTTTAACTGTCAGGAGGCGCTGTTGGGACGGTTGAAACAAGTATTCAATCTTCAATAAATTTAATTTATCGTCTTCTGGTTGACAATTTTCTTCATAATAACAGGCTATTCAACCAGCAAACACTCAATATGACTCGAGGAAGAAATTTAAGAAAACGGATTTGTCTTTATTCATCAAAATAGCTTATTAGAAAGATTATGCAAAACACGCATATATTGCCTATTGTTTATTGGGCGACAGAAAAATGTTTTCAATATGAACCTTTAAATTAAAATAAATGACAAAATATGTTTGTAACAATATGTATATAAGTTACTTGTCAGGTATTGTTCATAAAAACAAGCATTAGATGAATAGTTACCATTTAAACTGTTATGTTTCATCCGTCCCACCCCTGTGTTGCAATCGTCCCGCTCAGGCGGGACGATTGAAACAAAGCACTACTACCGTTCAAAGTAAATTTTTACTTAAATCATTCTATATTTGTACCGAATAACAAATGATGCTAAGAGAACACATATGTGAGTTGTTGATCACACACACACAAAATATCTATCTGTAACCTTATCTTAGAAAACAACGTTTATCTGAAAAGTGTTTCAACCGTCCCGGCTCTCCCCTATGTGTTAAATGGCCTTATTGTGGTGACATTTTTTCCCCCAAAACGTACTAACCACGCATATTATTTTTTTTCTATAAAATGCAAACATGTACATCCATTTTGCTCACATATTATTGTAGCAGAGTTTGTGCTGAATACAGCAAATTTATATGTTGGCAAATGGTATGTTTTAAGTAGCTGAAATAAGCACAAATGTCAGGGCATACCAAAACACCTCAAGGGCCCCAAAACAGCTCAGACCTCTTAGGGTTAAATCTGATAGTAACTTTGAACTATTTAAAAAAAAAAACGCTCAGAGCGCAGACGCTCTGGCAACAGTTAAGAGGTTAAATAAGAGATCTAGCGCTAAAATGTTTTGTTTTTGAACTCAAGCTGAGCACTCGTGTCCGCTGCTATCAGTGTCATGGATACAGAGTTCTCTTGTGGCGGCGCGCGCGCAGTCTTCACTCGGACGCGCTCTTCAATCTATCGCCGTTCATGTCACACTATTCATTCCGGTGAAATCACAAAATAAAATGCACACAAACCTATGTGTGTCCGATATACGTGTGTGCTTGATATAGACTGTAAACACTGATGAACATATTCGGTTTTGATGAGAGAAAAAAACTATACCGAGGGCGGATTCGAACCCGTAACCTCTGACACGCTTGGCAAAAGATCTGCCACTAGACCACTGAAGTACTCAAACAAAATATTAAAATATAAGCAGTTATTCAAAAAGTTTACACGAGCGTATAGGCCTACAGGAATGTTAGGGATATTGTGAGGTAATATTTCCTATGTCAAAAGCTAGCCAAAACTAGGCAAAATAGTCTGAAAATTCATTTGAGCTCTATGATCAGAAAAGGAATTACAAACACTAAACAATTTACTCCAAGCTTGTATCCTCGGCGGGGTCAATTCGTTCTTCAAAATGCAGCCGTTCGTCGTCCAAGTTTCAAATTCCTCTGAGGAAAAGGTGAATTCTTCCCCGCTGTCCATAATTCTCTGAAGGAGTAGCGTGCTGCCATCCTCAGAATGGACCTCACTGACAGAGAGAAGGCAAAACGCGCATCATGTTTATTTTTCTTTATTTGACGAAAAGCACAACACTTTGTTTTTATTTTGAGTACCCACAAAAAAATAGACACTTAACAGGATCTAATGATGTACAACACTTATATGTAAGATCAAAATCAACAGAGTAATTTGATTCTCTTTTGCACTGGTAAGGAAAAAATCCAGCAAAACGCGCCGGCGCGTTTGCCGACCCCAGAGGGTTAACCCATCTGTAATGATAAAACACTAATTCCAGAGGTTAATGACACTATATCCACAAATCTGAAATATAGTACCGAAACTAACAATACAAGACTGTGGCGAAGGACAGAGGCCGGCAGACGAGGCCGGCACGAGAGCGGCATAGCACGAGGCCGGTGGTGCGATTACTGATGAGTGACACCTGCGCGACGCACCGGTCTCGTATCTCTCAAGGAGGAGCGACTGTCAGAGCTGAGAGAGAGGACCCAAAAGCGGAAGCAGGTAATAATGTCTTAAATAGAAATTAGGCAATTGGACGCTTAGGCTGGCAAACAGAAAGTCTCTCATTAATGATGAACATAAGCAGGAGAATACCCGAGACCGGGAAATACAGGTCTGTAGATGAGAACAGCGTAGGCAAACAGCAGCGGCCGGAGACTGGTGTACTCACGGGACCGATCTTAGCGTTCAGTAGCAGGAGAGCTGGGCAGAGCACAAGTTTAGCACAAACACACAAACGAAGAATGTAGACGAGTAGGTAATGAAGACCAGACAGGGCATGACAAGATTAGGTGATAGAGATCGATCACAATCGATCACTATGTTGCGGCAAAATGAAAACAAGCTTGTTCGACTTTAACCGGCAATTCACAGACAGATCGTTGAATGACATCAAAGTACAGCGAGAGCGATTAGAGAGCAATGTCATTCACCGATCTGTCTGTCCGCTACGCTCGCAATGGACACGCACCGTAAAATCTCAACTTTTCAGAATGCCGCAAGCGCGCCGCAGGTCATTCACAGGTCACAAACCAACCGATCAGCTTCGGCCTTTCCGTAAAAACATCTAAAGCTCGGCCGAACAGCTGATCATAGCTGTACAGGGCTGCTTTTTATTTCTCATCTCCATAAATATAACTAGTAGTAAAGCTAGCAAGGGCTATAAATCAATTAATCCTTTGCTGAAACTTTCTCGTCATCATGGAGAGTGCAGTTCATGGTTGCATAGCAACGACAGACGCCATGGGAGAGGAAGCACTTGTGGAAAGGAGACTTGTGACATACACCTAGTGGGTGCTTTCTTCAGTTACCTTGTGGGTAACTGTAGCCTTCTGCCAGGAGCAGATGTCGTCAGGTGGTACACAACCTTCACTGGGTGTTTCGGCCCTCAACCACAACACCCTCCAGTTGGTGGGCCGGCAGTGATGGCCAAGTCACTGCCCATCTGCTCCTGGCTTCCAGCTTTCCTCCTACCTCCTGTTCCATATCCAGCAGGAGGCACGTTCTGCCTCCTCCCCCATCCGACGTACTGCTTGTTTTTTCCTTCTTTCGTCCATGCCCAGAGCTGATAGTAACCGCCAGGTTGATTTGGCAGGGAAACCTCTGCAGCCGACCTCCACTGGGAACAACCACGCCTGCCATCCCTTGTCCTTGCAGTCCTGAAGAAGGGACTGATACTTCAAGGCCTTCCTCTCATGGGCAACCTCACATCCCTCCTCCCAAGGCACCGTCAGCTCAACTAAAATTATTTTCTTGCCCTCTGTTGACCACAAGACAATGTCTGGACGGAGGGCTGTAAGCACCACCCCTGGGAATTGCAGCCTTTTTCCCACATCCACCCTCATCTCCCAGGACCTGGCGTTTTGAAGGAGATTGGGTTTTGATGGTTTGGTTAGAACAGGCCTTTCTCCCTCCTTGATAAAGGTGATCGCCCTCTTCAAGCCCATACCGGCAGGCCTCTTCCTGCATCTCTCCTGCTCCAATTTGTCAGCAAGGGACAGTAACACTTTGTCATGACGCCACCTATACCGACCCTGAGTGAGAGCTGTTTTGCACCCTGATAGTATATGTGCCAATGTTCCCTTTTGCCCACATAGCTTGCCATTAGTATCTTCCCTCAGCCCCCATACAATGAGCTGGCGAAGGGAGGGTGTCATAGACAGATCGCAGTAGGAAGGAAATTCGGTAGGGCTCCAGCCGCCACAACTATTGCCAGGAGATCTTGCGCTTGGGAAGGTCCCATTTTGTCCATGCGCCCTGGGATCCTTGTTCCACTGCCCTTGCCATCCGCCTTTCCTCCTCACGGGCCCGCACCTCAGCTTGAACCATCTCCTGCCTGCTCTTTACACCAGTGCTACTCCATTGCTTGAAATGTGCAGAGCCGAGTCCTCTCCATCCGATGCAAGGGCTTCCAAGAATATCTCGCAGCCTCAGAGCACTCTCCGCCTGCTCTACAGCTGTGCTGGCTGCCCATTTACGTCTGGACCTGGTCATGACCCCTACTTGCCTCACCAGTTCGTCTTTGGAGTCTCTGAGGCTAAGTAGGACTCTTCACTTTGCCACTTTAAACTCTTCTATGATGGAGGACAAGGGAAGTTGCAGTTAACCTGACCGAATGTAGAGGCCCACTGAGGAAAAACTTGGGGGAATCCCCAACCACCTTCGCAGGTGCTTGTTAGTCTTCCTCTCTATGCCCTCCACAGCCGTCATGGGGAACTCATAGATAGTAAAGAGCCAAAGAAGCCTGGGCAGGAGACCATGCTGGTACAGCCAGGTCTTGAATTTAACAGGGAGCCTGGACTTGTCGATCTTCTTTAGCCATTCCTCGGTCTGATCACCAGACTCCTAGACTTACTGGCCTTGAAAGACATCCTTTCCCACGTAGCTACAGCGCCAAGGGTTTCCAAGACCCATCTTGCTTGGATGTGTGTACCAGTTGTTATTGTAATATCATCCATAAACGCACGAAGCACTGGCTGGGAGATGCCTGACTCTAACATGGGACCACGGGTTACTCCTTCTGCTACTCCAACCAGAAGGTTCATGCCCATGAAAAACAAGATAGGGGAGATGGTGCACCCAGTAGGAATCCCCTTTTGAAGATCTTGCCAGTTAGTTGTAAACTGCCCTGCTGTAAATCTAAGCTTAATCCCTCCTAGGTAGCTGGAGATCATGTCACGGATAGCCATCGGGATATGATAGTGGTCCAGTCTTTCTTGAATAAGGTCATGCAGAACTGAACCGAAGGCATTTGCAAGGTCTAACCAGATGACTGTCAGGTCACTTTTCTTCTGCTTTGCCCCTCGGATCAGTTGGCTGATCATTGAAGTGGGCTCCAGGCACCCTGAAAAGCCTGGAACACCTCCTTTCTGTATGGAGGTGTTGATGTATTGATTTTGAGTCATATAGGAGGTCAGTCTTTTTGCAAGCACAGAGAAGAATATTTTGCATTCCACACTCAGTATAGAGATTGTCCTAAATTGGGCGATTGAGGAGGAACCCTCTTCCTTAGGAACAAAACAGCCCTCTGCTAGCTTCCAGCTTGGTGGGACCGATCCTTTTGCCCAGATCTTCCTCAGGGTCCTCCACAACCTTTTAAGCAGTTGTGGACATTGCTTGTATACCTTGTATGGTATGCCACTCGGACCTGGGGCTGCTGAAGCCTTGGCTTTCTGGATAATATCCTGCACTTCCTGCCAGGTTGGCTCCTTTGTATTCAGCTCCACTGATGGTTCTTCAGGCTTCCTGATGCTATGGTTTTGTCCTAGACCCCCGCCTCTGAAGGGGACTCTGTGTGCCATGCGTGTTTAGTCGCAATATGTGAACGGCCCCTTACAGAATTGGCAAATTACAATATTTTTTCATCTTGATGAAATACTGATGTGTGTGTCTGATGTGTGGTGTCTGCTGGCGAAGTTCGCCATTTTGATGGTTAATGCACGCTCGAGTAGTCTGCGCACAACAGCACCGACTAGTGGTTGAAGTAGTCGATCTCTCGACTACTCAACTAGTCTATGCAAGCCCTAGTTATTACATTGATTTGATGTTCGCCGATTCCCACCTCCTTCTTCCCATGACTGAAGAGTGTGAGCAAAACACTGGAGCCTTGTCTGGGATTTGGTGCTAAAATATTTTTCAATCTCTTGCCCCTCAACTATGAGGTTATTCAAAATGTCAGAATCATCAAGGTCATCTTCTCCAGCTCCCTCTCCTGGAAAACCTGTGCTGTATGCTTTTTTCATGTTTGCTGCGTTATCACAGATGTTGTTTAACCTTTCTCCTGATCTGGTACTCTTCACATATTTGCTCAAATTCTTCACAAATCCTCTCTCCAGTATGAGAACCGTTGAAGTGGTTGCATGCACGCAACTGTGATTTTAACTGCAGACTGAGATCTGCAGTACTGAGCCAGCAGTACTGCCTTTGTTAGTTCATTTTTTTACTTCAACTGTCTTTCTACCACTAGATCATCTAGGTTTGAAGTAATAGTTCTTTGACTAACAGGGGAGTATTTGTTGTCCATTACTTATAAAAAGTGAAGAAAACTTTTTTGCTCAATGATAGAGAAAGGCATGTTGCAGTTTAGGTCTGAGAGTATTGAGTGTGTAATGGCTCTCTGCTGGGGATGTTTGCAGCTGTAGTGTGGTATCCTTGATTCAATGAATTGGGAGATTGGAGGCTGATCTGAGTCAAATGTGGCCTTGGTGTGGAGGTATTCTTCATATCTAAACAGAGGGAAGAGAAACAAAAATGACTTAGGCATATTTCTACCAGAAAGACTCGGGAGATAAACTGATGTAATAAAGTATCCATTTATTGGCAGCCCAGCAGGCCAATTATTACAAAGTTATTTGGCGTAGGCCCCGTCCGTAGATCGTAATCCGAGGGTAGCGGATCAGCATCTCCTGCCTGAAGACGAAGGCAGGGGCGTAGCCGACCCCCCGGGGAGTATAGACGGGACCATCCTGGTGGTGGTAGGGAGGGTGGAGGTTGTTGACGCGTCAGCATCTGCGAACTCAAACATGTAGAGTTGTGACGTTCGCGAACGAACCGATTCTTTTGAACGGCTCATAAACATGAACGATGGGAGCCGTATCGCGGCTGGAGGGGAGCCGTTCTTTCTGTCGTTCTTTTTCTCCTATGCGTGTTTCACACAGATGCACACAAATTAGCTCCTCAGTTAGCTCCACCCAGCGCAGGGGTGCTACTGGTGTTCACACCGAACGCGAATAGAGCGTCAAATACGCGTCTATCGCGTCTAATTAGACGGTTGAACATTCGCTCGAGTTCAAATTTTTCAACTTGTGCAGAAGACGTTCGCGGCAAACGCGCCGCCCAATTTGCGTCATTCGCGACGCCCGGCGCGAATGATGCGTCTATTCGCGTCTTTGCATTGACTTTGTATGTAATCTACTCGCGCAAATAATTAAATTCGCGTTCGGTGTGACACCATAAACAGCATGATGATTATTGTGCACGCGCGCGCATCCTTTACGTGAGTAGTGGGAAAAATAACCTACGTGCCTGTCATTCATGTTATTGTATCTATTTACAACTTTAAATATTTTTTTGTTTTTTATCAAAATGTTCTTGTGTGATAATGTTCTTGTGTGGAAGTGTTAGTGTTTAGAGTAAAAGCTGTTTTGCACAGAAATTCATTGCAGCCGGCTGTGTTTTTGATGTTTATTTGTGAGTATTGTATGAATAACATAAGTCAACATAGCTTTACACATACACACTTTGTACTACTTTCTAAGCAGAGGGATGTTGTGAATGTGCAACCCTATGGAATATAGTCCACACATGACAAATGAGGTAATAATCAATATTTCAGAATAATTCAAATTCAGATATTGGTGTGTGATATCTGAGTTTTAATTATTTGACTACAAATCTCACCTCATCATTCCTCCCAGTGATTATTTCCAGGATAAACTGATATGCCCCCAAGCTGGCTTCTTAAAACTGACCAAATATTTAAAAAGAGCCAAAAGAGCCGTTCTTTTGAACGGCTCTTTGAAAGGAACGGATCGCAAAGATCCGGATCCCCACAAAGAGCCATAAATCCCATCACTACAAACATGTGTAAGTACCGATCTTTATACGATAAGAATAAGGGCGTGATTGGATAAACTTGAAGGTAATGAGTGACGCAGTAATTAAGTCTTCCCGGCAGAACTTGTGCTAAAGCTTTCATTTCTACCAGAAAGACTCGGGAGATAAACTGATGTAATAAAGTATCCATTTATTGGCAGCCCAGCAGGCCAATTATTACAAAGTTATTTGGCGTAGGCCCCGTCCGTAGATCGTAATCCGAGGGTAGCGGATCAGCATCTCCTGCCTGAAGACGAAGGCAGGGGCGTAGCCGACCCCCCAAAAGTAGGTGGATTGTAGATCCGTCGAGACGGGGCCAGCCTCCCCCCAAAATTGATGAACGAAGTATACAACTTTTACTTTTACATTATGACAATGTAAACACAATTAGGCTACATTTCATCTGTCAAATATTACGTCTATGAAGTGAGGCAGCCTGAACAAAGAATGAGAGGAGATTCAAAGGTTTTTCAATCTGTTTTATTGTAATTCCTCTATGTGGAGAAACTAAATGTTCTATATTTGCTCTACGCAAATCAAATGGGAGTAAAATAAATAAATAATCAGTCGGCTATAAACAAAGCGATAAAATTGTGAGCGATAAATAAACAAAAGTAAAGGCAGGTATGTCACAGTATATGCTTATGCCCGTTGATGCAGGCTCTAAGCAAATCAAATGTGAGCAAAATAAACAAAAGTAAAGGCAGGTATGTCACAGTATATGCTTATGCCCCGTTGATGCAGGCTCTAAGCAAATCAAATGTGAGCAAAATAAACAAAAGTAAAAGCAGATCGCTATCCTCGCAGACCACACCTGCTATGCTAGCGGGCTGAAAGTAGTGAAATCAAAGCAATCCGATTGTTTTGAGAATACAGTTACATGTCTTGGTGACATTTTTTAAAACAGTTCCTGTTCTGTCATTCTCCTTATCTGCATCTGGGTGACTCATGTGCACATTCCATGAAATGGTGCGGTATCTGTCCCTGGACATGAGTGTGGCAGGAAAAGGCAAAGAGAAAAGACTGTCTTGCCGCCAGTAGTCCCTGACAGAGCTCATCTTCACCATGGCCATGTAAAACACCAGCCCAATGTAGCGGTACATCTCACTGATGCTGACATCTGTCCATTTATATTTGCGGCCCTTTGCAATTGCACCAGCAGCCTGAGCATTGGTGTTGTGGCACAGAGTTGACACTGCATTCTCAGAAAAAACCTTTTGAAGAGACTCTGAGGAGTGTGTGTGTCAGCAGAACTCAGTTGTGGTCCAGGTTTCTGTGCAGGCAGGAATCTCAGAGTCTGTGAATCCATGTCAATGTCAGTCTCTGTTCTCCATGACATTGTGGACTGCTCGTTGCTTGCCTGAATGTTTGTCTTGGCCCTCTTTGCAACAGGTGTCTGATGATCACCATCATCTTTGTAGCTGTAAAACAAACAAACAATTGTGAGCATGTTTATTACACCCCCCAAAAAAAGTAAATCACTAAATGTAATATTGCCCAAAAATTTTTTTTTTATAAAGCCATACAGACGCACAATTTTTTTATGGAATATGTAAACAGAATTATGCTAATATCTGAAAAAGAGGGAATAAGTGTACTTACTCAGTATCATTTTCAATTGTTCTTAAAACTGAACACCTGCCGCGTGCCCTTCTAGTGCGAGTTGCAGGTGAAGGTGAGAGGGATGCTACCACATTCCTATAAAAATAATAATATTAATGAAGGTTGAAAAAAGTAATATACCATCAAACAACAACAACACATTTTTTGTAAAGCCACACATGCACATACATATTGTTTTCATCACTAAGTATATAAACAAAATTGAACTAACATCTGTAAAATAGTGGGTAATTATGTACTTACTTTTTCTGATTTCCGCCTGTGTTGCTGCGTGTCCTCCTAGTGCGAGTTGCAGTTGGAGGTGAGAGTGTGCAACCTACATTCCTTTCAAAAAAAAGTTGAAACCTATTATTATCATATATTTTACTATTCCAGCACATGCATAACTGATAGGCATTAGCATGCTGATAACAAAAAGAAAACATATGTAACCTTATCAACCAACCTCCGAAAATAAATAATAAAATCATACAAGCTCATTTTGCATCACTAAGTATATAAACAAAATTGAACTAACATCTGTAAAATAGTGGGTAAATACTGTACTTACTCTTTCTGATTTCCACCTGTGTTGCTGCGCTCCCTACGAGTTGGAGAAGGTAGTGATGCAACAACATTTCTGTAAAAAAAAAAAGTTGAAAACTTATTACATAAATATTTCAAAGTATAGTACCATTAGCCTATATGAATAACTGATGTGTCAATAATGGTACACGCGTGCTGTATATGCGTGTCAATGGGCCATTACCGGAGTTAGCACACCTAACACATTTGCGCACATAATCAACCGGGGATATTTACACATTTCAGCACATTTACAACAGATATTTGCGAGCACACACTTCGCTGATGATAATGAGTCAGCATAAATACTATAGTCAAAAATATAATCTAAACATAGTCCTTAACAATTTTTTTTTATATATATAATTTACCATATAATACAGCATATAGCATATAGGCTAACTTAGACAATGTAAATGTAATTTAGCATATCATACAGCATATAGGCTAACTTAGACAATGTAATTTAGCATATCATACAGCATATGGCATATAGGCTAACTACTTAGACAATGTAAATGTAATTTAGCATATCATACAGCATATAGGCAAGATAATTTAAATGTAATTTAACATATCATAGCATATAGGCATAACAATTTAAACGTAATTTAACATCATACAGCATATAGGCTAGATAATTTAAACATGATTTTACATATCATATAGGCAAGACAATTTAAACGTAACTTTACATATCATACAGCATATAGCCTATATGCTAGCCAATGTAAACGTAACTAAAACCTGCCTATTAAGATACATTTTACATTTTAATACTCTGAATACTGGATGGCAAGTCTGGAAATAGTCCAACCAGTAATACATGTACATGTTTATATAAAATAGCTTGTCAACTAATGTAAGTTTAAAAGACTTACTCATCCGTATCTGTATCCACGGCTGGATCAAGTCGCTCTTCAAAATACAAACGTTCGTCATCAGAGTCCCGCTCCTCTTCCGATGAAACTGTGAACTCGTCGTCACTATCCAGGACGAGCTGAAGAGCTTCCTCGCCGGTTGTAGCGTACCATCTTTCAAACGCGCAGGGAAGTGAATGAAGGTAATGTTTAAACTTGCTGCTTTTAAGGCATTTGCCTGGGGGCGTTTATCTATTTTGCATAGATCACCTCACACATTATCTTATGAATAGCGCGTTCTGCGAGTGGGTGTGAACACATTAAAGTTAATTAGGTGAGACAGGAGAAACTGTAGTTCTCTTTAGTTTCATACAGATTACATTGCATGAGAATATTTGTTTTAAATGTCGATTGTTTTATTTAAAAGTAGAAATATAAAGCTTTATTTAGATGTGTGTTTCATGTTTGTGTGATAAGTATTAGCCGAGTTTCAGTAGATTTTCCAGACTTGTTTCAGAAAGATTTTTGCGGAGACAGAGTGAGCTGAAAGCGCACCCTATTTATTTTATTTATTTTACAAAAACACAAGGTTTTGATGATAATGTGAGTGTACACAAAAAAAAGAAGACCCTCTATAGTTTATAATCATGTATTGATTTTATTTATCTGACCAAAAATGACGAAATATATTATGTCTAAGTTGCTGCTATGTGAAAAAAATCTGCCAAAACGCGTGGACGCGGTTTTCGACCCCCAAGGGTTAAAAATAACGGATTGCCAGATTAATCGTCTCAAGAAAGGCATGATGGTATTACAAGATGAACAACCTTTATTGATAATGGCAACTGTGGCTTCGTTATCGCAGAACATCATTATCCGTTTACGTGACCACTCGGGGCCCCAGATGACGCTGGCAACGGCTATAGGATATATCTCGTAGAGCGCGGATGAGACGGAGTCAGACGCTGTTTTAGGAAAGTCATTAGGCCATTTTTCAGCGAACCATTGCCCTTGGAAAAACCCACCGAAGCCGATGGAAGGGGCCGCGTCGGTGAATAATTGGAGTTGAAGCGATGATTCGAAATCGTCGTTGTAAAAGAAAGAAATATCGTTCCAATCGTTGAGCAATCTTTTCCAAAAAATTATGTCGGACAAACAGCCTTCATCTAGTTGGATCAGATCGCTTAGTTTTTCCGCCGAATGGGCCAGTGTTAACAATCGTGAGATAAAAGCCCTGCCTTGAGGGATGATTCTCATAGCGAAATTTAGGTGTCCGAGAAGCGAAAGCATGTCGCGCTTTGATATTGAAGGAAGGGCGGAAAAAGATTCCAGAAAAGACCTAATTCTTGAAAGTTTCTCGGAGGGAAGAGAAGCTTGCATAAGAACTGAGTCCAGGGAAATTCCCAGAAATTCTAATGAAGTAGAGGGCCCCGAAGTTTTCTCAGCGGAGAGGGGAACACCGATGTCACTAAAGATAAGTTTGAGTATGTCGAGGATTGAAGATTGGGAAGATGGGAAATCGATGAGCAGAAAATCGTCGAGCAGATGTAGGACAAAAGGGAGCTTGCTGACGTTCAGCAAGATCCAGCACAGCGCTTCGGAGAGGCTTTTAAAGATATGAGGGCTGCTTCTACACCCGAATGTAAGCCTTACGGCAAAATAGAATTTAGAATGCCATTTGACGCCGAAAAGTGGCCAGTCAGCGGGGTGGATTGGCATGGTTTTGAACGCATCAGTAATGTCAGCTTTAGCTAGCCAGGCGCCTTGACCGGCTATCTTGATTAGATGGATAGCGTTGTCTACCGATGCGTAATGTAGAGAGAAAGGTGATAAAGGTATACATTCGTTAACGCTCGCTGTGTTGGCAGAATGAGGAGAAGACATATCGAAGATAAGACGTTTTTTTACCGGAGTATTTCCGTGTTGCAACGCCGATGGAATTGATGCGAAAAGGCGAAAAAGGAGGGGAAGCGAAAGGACCAATGATGTAACCTTTATTGACCTCTTTTTCTAGCAGGTTAGTAACCACTTCGGGTTCGGTAATAGCTGATTGCAGATTTTTTGCAACGAAAGAAGTAGTGAGATTAGAAATGATGCCCACCCGAAACCCTTGAGACAGACCGGTGATTAGGTAATCGACAAAAGTCGGATCTGGGTGAGAGGAGAGGTAGCTAGCGAGATTAGAAACATTAATAGGAGTAGAAGGGTGGCTTTTCAGAATTTTCTCTGATATGGGGCTTTTCCTCTGCTTGGAGGTTTGTACCGGCGTGGACAGACCGATTTCGGGTGCGGATCCTTGCAGAAACTGCAAATGTGATCATATTTACATTGGGGAAAAGAACAGACAGATTCATTAAAGTTGTTACAAATAATGGAATCCTTGCGACCTGAAATGTAACGTTTCTTGCTGGCCTTACGTTATCAACACCATGGACAGCGTGCGGCTCTTGGCTGGCGAATGCTTTCGGGCAAAAAGATGCCGAGTGTCCGTGAGCGCTACAAATGTTACAAATTAATGTTTTTGCGCCGCCGAAATGACGGACGAGCAGTTCGGTATCGGTTACAGACCAATCTAGTCTGGAGTTGAAGAGCAAAATGAAGGAAGCTGATTTGGCGGAGAATGATTTGTGATATTCGTAGAATAGTGTACCACCGTATCTCTGATTGAAGTCTGCCATCATGGCTAAATATAAATCCAGCTCTTCCCTTCGATCAGGGTAAACTTGACACAGAATGTCTCTAAAAATGCTGAAAGCTATGACGAATTCTGCGAATGACAGATTCCGCTGTAATCTTGGATCGGAAGTTTTAAGTAGGACTGCCACGTCACCACAGTCCACCATTTTCCTGTTAACGGCAGGCGAAGGAAGCAGAAGTGAAGCAAGGTTTATATCCTTACCTTGGATGATGTTTGCTCTAATGTGGGGAGATACCGTGGCAGCGGCTGGAGACACGAAACGCCTACCGAATGACTGGGCAGGAGCTGCTGTTGAAAGGTTGAAGGATGAAGTTTCGGGTGGAGCGGAAATATCCTGGAATGGTGTCTGGGCTGGTTGAGAAAAGTTGACGGGGCTGAAGAAGTAGAAGCGAAGCTCGGAATATCGCTTAATCCGCTGGTAGGAGGTCTGAATTGAGGAGTTACAATCGCGTTTAAAGCCGCATTAGGGTCGTTGGAGTTAGCGGCGGTTCTTTCAAATTTTGCCATCCTCGATTCCAGACCTTTGATGGTTTGGGAGAGGCTTTGAACCGCTTGGAGGAGTTGAATGTTAGTTCCGTCGGGTTCAGTTATATCTGAAGAAGCTGATGTCCGTGCTTGCAGCGTGGTTCTTTTAGTGGAATGAGGTCACGCTGACTTAGCTGTTCTCTTCCTGCCAGCTTGTTTTGAGTGACTGGACGTTGAAGGAGTCGCTGGATTAGTGATGGACTCGGGTGGATTACCCAGAGTGTTTTGAGCAAGAAGGAGAAGATCCTCTCTGGACAATCCTTGGCTAATGGGAATGCCGGCTGATTCCAGGGTACTGTACAAATCCTCTGTGGTCCGCGTTGCCCACGGCGAATCGCGGCATTGGAGGCGCGAGCTGCGCCGTGTTGGGAGAGGAGAAGGCGGAACGAACTCATCATCGGAGTCTGAATAGTCACAGACGATTGGCGTATCGTTGGACATGGTTAGCAGTGAACGCGAGCAATTGTTGACGCGTCAGCATCTGCGAACTCAAACATGTGTAAGTACCGATCTTTATACGATAAGAATAAGGGCGTGATTGGATAAACTTGAAGGTAATGAGTGACGCAGTAATTAAGTCTTCCCGGCAGAACTTGTGCTAAAGCTTTCATTTCATTTGTTCATTGCATAGTTTAAGCTTTATCATTACATAAAAAGCTGTCATTTTTAAACACATTGTGTTTTAATCATTTAACAGGTATTGTACTGTTCTCGCTGAGGTGTACCAACTCCAACTAAACAGTGAGCTAAACTCTCTCTATTCATGAACATGAAGAAATCTTGAACTCTCTGTATGCTGTTTTATTTTCTCCACATTGTACTGAATCCATACATATGCGACGAGTGATGAGAGAGTGAAACTAAAAACAAACAGCACAATACTGAAATTAGCTAAGCCACCTAGCTTTCATGAACATAACTTTTACAGCACAAATTCAATATGCTTAAAAGATAACTTAGAAAAAAGATTATATACATACAAGCGATGCTTCTACTGGGAAGTCAAAGGGCAGGATGAATCTTATCTGGCGCAATGACGGTCTGCATTTTGTAACCAGTCTGCCGTTTTCTAATGCATTTCTAATGCGGCTTCCTACTTCCGGTTTTTAGCTCAGTAAACAAACGTCAAAATAAGAGTCTGAATGAAACTGAAAGTATACCAAATAAAAGCATAAAATTAAACTTAAATGCCTGAGGGGCAGAACACTCCCCGTCTGACCTTAAAGGTCACTATTAACTATCAAATGTCTCTGAACCTTCAGTCTTTGGGCAGAAGAAGAACTACTTCTGACACTGGTCTCAAGAACACCTTCGCAGAACCTTGATCCGATGTCCTGAGCTCCACCTTCCTTACTTTGCTGTCTCTCCCAGGGAAGACAGCTGTGATCCTTGCCATAGGCCACGCGTTACGTGCAGCTTGACTGTCCTTCAGGAGCACAATGTCAAAGTTATAATTGTATTGCTCATATTAATACATGCAGTAAAAACGTATATTGCATAGTGCATAGTTCATGAAAGCTAGCTAATACATCCTTGTTTACAAATGGGACTTGCAACGTGTTACTTATGAAATGTTTCTAGGTTATAGCTTTGAAATCTGTAATATTTTAATGTTTAAATTATTTTCTGTATAAAGTTTTTATATATTAATATTTATATATTTATTTAATTTAGCACATTTCACTTCAGCACTGTTTTATTGTGAGTATTATGTTTGTTTTTAATCCAGCATCCATTTAAAAAAATATCGGTTGAATTATCGGTTATCGGCATGTACGGTCAAACCTAAATATCGTTATCGGTAAAATCCACTATCGGTCGACCTCTAATTATTATTCATTATTTGTACTGTTATGGAGCTATGTAAGCAATCCACAATTCAAATGAGCCCTTAGTTAGCCCTTAGCCCAGCAAATGCTGAAATTCTGCTACCCAATAGGCCCAACGTTGCAATATTACAACATTTCCTTAAAAACTTACTAAAACATATATTTTTTTAAAAAATCCTTCATTATTTGCATCAGAGGTCTCCAACAACCACATCTGACTGGTGGAAAAAAAAAATCTTTTTTTTTCTATATTTGGGTCTTACAGGGTTAATGTGTCATTAAAAGTGCACAGCCATGTGAGTGAACACGGTGAATCTGACTGCAGTAAATGTGAAAGATATGAATAAAAATGATGTTTATTCAGCCAGCTCACATACTCGTATTTTCTTCCTGTTTTCGGTCGAAGTCTACAGTAGGCGATTGTCGAGTGCGCGCGCGATCATTGGTATCTAAGCAACAGATAGTTCATCCGAATCAGATGTTGAACACGGAGGTTTGATCGCGCACGCGAACTCGACAATCAACTTCTGTGGACTTCGACCGAAAACAGGAAGTAAATACGGGTATGTCAGCTGGCTGAATAAAGAGATTATTCCTGCCTTCCTGAAAGCTCGTATCACATTTGAGACCATGGTTGAGACTGATATATCAGCCCAGGCATCCACGATCCATTGGCAGATAGTGGCGTAAGTCGCCCGGCGCTGTTTCCCCATCTTGGTGAACGTGTGTTCACCATTCATACATAAGGCGCTCCGGATTATAAGGCGCACTGTAGTTTTTTGAGAAAATTAAAGGCTTTCAAGTGCACCTTATAGTGAGGAAAATACGGTATTTACATTTAGACCCTCTGTTGAATTTAGACAACTGTTTTTAACCCATAATGGACTCAATCTTCAACTTCACAATTCCAATTTACATAAATACTCTTAAACGTATTAATCCAGAGAGTAATTCAAATCAACATCACAAATGACAAAATTTGTCATAATTACCAGTAGCACACAGAGCTGGATAACTAATCCATTTAAAGCTCATCTCATGTTCTGCATCATCTTTTTATCAGATTCACTCAGAATTAACAGCTTCTTTAAAGTTTGTTGTTTCACTTAACCCTCTGGGGTCTGAGGTGTTTTTGGGGTCCTTGAGATGTTTTGACATGCCCTGACATTTGTGCTTATTTCAGCTACTTAAAACATACCATTTGCCAACATATAAATTTGCTGTATTAAGCCCAAACTCTGCTACAATAATGAGTGGTTAGTACGTTTTGGGAAAAAAATGTCACCGCAATAAGGCCATTTAACACAAACTGAATAGTTGTCCACAAGACTTTTGAGTTACTATTCTTGTAGGCTAGAATTTTTACTTCAAAATAAAGTGAAAATTATTCTGACCACTCTTTCACAAACAACAATATAATGATTTAAATGTCTTACGTCAGTTTTTGGGCCAGGACTGCTGTATGCGTGGTATTTGTGAATTGCCATGAATATTAAAGTGATTTACACCTGGAAAGACTAAAGACACTCCCCCAATGGCTAATGGCCCCATCTAGGTGCTGTAAGGCTGCTAAGAATGATTCACTGATGTATAAAAAGTTAAAAAGAACAGCATTTATTCAAAATAGAAATCTTTCCTAAGAACATAAAGACTTAAAGTCATTCATATCACTTAACACATCCTTTAAAAAAAAAAAAACATAAAAAGACCAAACTTGTTTTTTTTATATAAAAAAATTGCATTCAAAGAATCCTAAAAAAAACTATCACAGGTTAAAAAAAAATAAGCAGCACAACTGTTTCCAACATTGATTTAAAAAAAAAATATATCAGAATGATTTCTGAAGGCTGATGGTGACGATGTAAACACAATTAGGCCACAGTAAAATATTACATCTATGCACTTACTCAGCATGATTCTCGATCGCACTGAGCACTGCAGCCACATTCCTAAAAACAAAACAAAAAAACTGTTAGCACATTATCCAAAGTAAACTGCTGGACAATTAATGGATGCACAATGTATCTGTTGATGTACGGAGAAAACGTCTCGGGTTATGACTATAACCCTTGTTCCCTGAGAAGGGAAAGAGACACTGCGTCGTCAAGAATTACACTTTGGGAATGCTCCCTTATCGTGCGCCTCTGAAGTAAGAATGAAACTAATCCAATCCTGATTGGTGTTGCGTCGTGACGTAACATGTGACGGCATAAACGGATGCATAACGGATGTTGGTAATGTTACATCAAAGACGTTAACCTCTGTTCAACACGCGCGCCCCGCAACGCCACGTGACGCTAACATACACAAAGGACTCTGCTCACTCATGATGCTGACACACACACACATCAGCTCCGTGATGAAGCAAGACGCTCTAAGGCCTCGAGGGGCGTGGCAGGACGATGCAGTGTCTAGTTCCCTTCTCAGGGAACAAGGGTTATAGTCATAACCTGAGACGTTCCCTTTCGAGGGAACTCGAACTTCGTCGTCAAGAACGACACTTTGGGGAACGAATGCCACTAGGCCACGCACCGAAAACAGGCCTGCCCCGGAGTGAAACTGATTCAGGCACTCAGCTAGGACGAGAGCACATGTGCGCCAGGCGTACTAGGGAGGTTCAGACTATAGAACCTAACAAAAGTGTGTGGGGTAGCCCAACCGGCTGCCTCACAGATCTCCTGGATGGGAACTCCCGAAAGGAGGGCCCTAGAGGACGCCATGCCTCTAGTAGAACGAGCCCTAACGGCTAAAGGTGATGGCAAATTGCGCACCTTATAAGCCGAGGTAATAGCCTGAACAATCCAATTACTAATAGTTTGCTTGGATGCCGGGAGCCCCTTCTTTTTTTTTTTTTTCTTTTTTTTTCTTGATGTTGCAAGACATAAATACACCTTTGGTCATATTATACAACATTTTTGTCTTGTCCTACATCATATTTTTTCCCCAAAATGAAAAAATAAATCAATAAAAAACAAAAATAATAATAAAGCAAAAAAAAAAAACTGGTAGCAAGAACAAAAACAGGGGAGGTGCCTCAAGTATTATGTTTCAAACAAAGTCTGATCTTATTGTCCGAATAAATTTCAAGAATCCATTCCATAACCTCTCGAATTTATCCATTTCAAATCTACAAGTGGAAGTCAGTTTCTCCATAACGTATATATCATGCATCACATCAATCCAATTTTCCTTTCTTGGCGCTTCCACCTTTAGCCATTTCCTAGTAATTCCCTTTTTTCCTGCTAGTAACATGATTTTAAACATTTTACAATTCAGATTCTTTTTACCTTGCATATTAAGTCTTCCCAAATAAAGTGTGTCAAAAGTGAAAGGTAGATTAATCTGTAAAATCTTGTCCATACATTGTTTAAGTTCCATCCAATATTTCACCATCGAAGGACAACTCCAAAAAATAGGAACATGATTTGCACTCTTTTCCCCACATCCCCGCCAACAGATTGTATCCCGATATTGTCACAGTTCTGTCACCCTTGTCTGGGTTTTCTCTTGGTTTTGTGACAGAGCTGTGACACTCCCAGTTTGTCAAGTGTTTGTGTTAGTCTGGTCTGTTGTGAGCACATGGCTGTCATGTTATTTCCTTGTGCCATGTGCTCTCCTGTCAATTGTCAAACCCCGCCCATCTTGTTATCTCATTATTGTTTAATGTCCCTCACCTGCCTGCCTCGTTACCTTCCTTTGTTTGTTCCCTATTTAGTCTCCTTTGTGTTTGCAGTCCTGTGCTGGTTCGTTGTCTATGTTCCCTCGTGTTCTTCTTGATGCCTGCCTGAGTTATCTTCTGTTTTCCCCCCACGGGGTTGTTTTGTTTATTTAATAAATTCCTTTAACGCACATGAATCCTCGCTTCCTGTTTTACCCATGTCGTGACAGAACGAACCAGCCAAAGATGAGGATTCAGCGGAAGGATTCACACCAGCGGCCAGTCCCTCCTATTTTTTGCCCGCAGTACGAGCGGATCGTTAAATTCACCGCCTTGAGTTCCCTTCGTCAAAAGGGAACGAATTTGAGAGACTTTGAGCTTAAATTTAGTTCCGCTGCAGAGGGGCTGGGGCTGGGCGAGACAGCCCTTAAGGACCTTTTTAACTATGCCCTTGAGGAGCCCATTGATGTGTGGACAATGGCGGGACTGGACCGCCTTACGTTCTGGGGGTTCGTTGACTGTCTGGTCCGACGAAGGAGCTGCCCAGTGAGTCAGACTACAGCAGTCCCAGTGGACCTCAGAGAACCTGCAGCGGTTCCAGAGGCAGAAGGCTTGGCGCCCCACCTCGCCATCAGACACGGTGGAGGAGGAGGAAGCAGGCGCCAACTATCGCTGTCGTCCCAGAGGCTGTCTTCGAGAAGCCTGCTGTCGTCCTGGAGGCCATCCCCGAGCAGCCTGCTGTCGTCCCGGAGGTTCCGACTTCGACGGTTCCAAAGCTGTCCACTCTTCCTTTTGCACCACAGAGATCTCGCAAACGGAGGAGGAGGAGAGGGTCATCGGCGATTCCACAGGGTTTGAAAGCCATCCCCAAACGCCTCGCCCTGCCGGCACCACCCAAGCGTCTCGCCCTGCCGGCGCCACCCAAGCGTCTCGCCCTGCCGGCGCCACCCAAGCGTCTCGCCCTGCCGGCGCCACCAAAGCGTCTCGCACTGCCGGCGCCACCCAAGCGTCTCGCCCTGCCAGCACCACCCAGACGTCTCGCCCCGCCGGCGCCACCCAAGCTCCTTGCCGAGCCTGTGTCTGTTCACGTCACGTCTGTTCCTGAGCGGGTGCCTGTTCCTGTTCTGTGGTCACCCGAGGGGTCGTCTCTACCTTGGCCACCAGATGGGTGGTCTCCGCCGTGGCCGCCTGAAGGATCGTCTCCGCTCTGGCCGCCCGATGGACTATCTGCTCCACCCTGGCCGCCTGAAGGATCGTCTCCGCCCTGGCCGCCCGATGGACTATCTGCTCCACCCTGGCCGCCTGAAGGATCGTCTCCGCCCTGGCCGCCCGATGGACTATCTGCTCCACCCTGGCCGCCTGAATGGTCGTCTCCGCCATGGCCGCCCGAATGGGCTTCACCGGCATGGCCGTCCGAACGGGCTTCACCGCCCTGGCCACCCGATGGACTGGCTGAGCCACCCTGGTTTTTGGTGTCCCTCCTTGGGAACGCCAGGTGGCGTTCCTTTGAGGGGGGGTAGTGTCACAGTTCTGTCACCCTTGTCTGGGTTTTGTGACAGAGCTGTGACACTCCCAGTTTGTCAAGTGTTTGTGTTAGTCTGGTCTGTTGTGAGCACATGGCTGTCATGTTATTTCCTTGTGCCAAGTGCTCTCCTGTCAATTTTCAAACCCCGCCCATCTTGTTATCTCGTTATTGTTTAATGTCCCTCACCTGCCTGCCTCGTTACCTTCCTTTGTTTGTTCCCTATTTAGTCTCCTTTGTGTTTGCAGTCCTGTGCTGGTTCGTTGTCTATGTTCCCTCGTGTTCTTCTTGATGTCTGCCTGAGTTATCTTCTGTTTTCCCCCCACGGGGTTGTTCCCTTTCGAGGAACTCGAACTGCATCGGTGACGACGCTAGGGGAACGCCCTTCAGCGTAGCGCGTCTGAATTTATGAATGAAACCGAATCCAATCCTATTGGCGTTGCGTGATGACTGTTGTGAACTTTTTCCTTGCAGAAAAGTTAGAAGCTCAGGAGACCAGGAGACAATGGACGTTTTCCAAGCAGAAGTTCTTTATTGCTGGTAGCTGCAGTCATTCCAACATCGTCTGAATTAAAGTAACTGTACTTGGTATATTATAGGCATTTTAGGAGGAGGGACTTGTGGAGGTGGAGACAAATTCAAACAAAGCATGCAAATGTAGTACGAACACACCCTACTCTGAGGGCATTACCAATCCAATGGAATCAGCATAACTATTCAAATGCTGATAGTGGCCAGGAACTCTGGTTCCTTAGAGCCATCCCAGAGCCATTAAAGACAAAAGGTGAAAGGCTCAGTGATCAGACTCATTTAACCCCTTAACTGTCACCGTCCCACAGGTGGGACGCTTGCCCATATATATTTAGAACAATAATATCTTAGTAAAAACCTAAAGTAATATTGACAAACTATATATCATTTGAAAGCTTACAATCTCTAGTTTTCATATTTGGTGGCTGTTTTTAAAAATAAATTACAGAGGAGCCATAATTTATTAATTTGCAACAAGAATATTTCATATTCATTAGGCCTGTTTAGGCCTTTATTTTTGAAATAGAAATAAACATGAAAAATCATGAAAGATTGGTTGAAACCTCAGTTTGTTTTCATGCCAAGAGTTCAAAAGACAACACCAATTAAATTTTATGAGAAAAAAAGGTCTGAAAATGTTTAGAATATAAAAAAAATTAGTATGGATTCTCGATTTGTGAGGTGGCAGCGCACATAGTGCTCTTTTTATGTTCATTAGAGGTTGAAATCAAATCAAATACTGCCAAAACACCCATACTATTTCTGAATAGGATGTATACTTCATAAATTGTATGAAATTATGGAAATAACATGGTTCAGATCACTCAAAACATATATGAAAATGGAGACGCCCTTATATGGTCAGTAAGGAAGCTGGCTGTCCAACTAGTGAAAAAGGTTGGTACTGCGCCCAAATAAAATCATACTGAAAGCTCATTTTTTGAGATATCAACCTAAAATTTGGAACACAACTTCTTTAGATTTTTGGGTTTCATTTTCTAGCAATTTTAGAGTAAAATATATTTTGTAATATATATATTTTATATAAAATATAAATAATTATATTTTTACATTCTATATTTTCATAAACTCAAACTTATATAACTTTTTTTCTGTTTCACTTTCATAATTTATTTCACTTCTACAATAATCTGGCATATTTCGTCTTAAAAACAAGACCAACCATATGTCTATATTCCAAAGCATTCTTGAATTACAACCATTTAAGTTTGTATAGTGATTTTTTTAAAAAGGGGGTGACAGCTAAAGGGTTAACTTACAATGGAGAAAAACAGGATTTGCCAGATTCTCTTGCTGGAAACTGTTTCACAGCTGATATCATTTACATTCCACCCTTAAATGTTACATTCAATGTACAGAATATTTCTCAGTTTATATACTATTGTACTGGAACCTAAATTAAACATTTTGATAAATTTGTATTTCATCATGACGTAGCGTGTGACGGCATATGCGGATGTGTACAAAGCACGCCGGCACACATGAGATGTCAGCTTTTTGCTATTCAGCAAGCGCTCTGTGTTGTCTGAACCAGTTTGTCTTATTTGGTGTTGTTTGTCTCTCTATTTTGCAAATTAGAAGTGTGTGTTCCCATGCCCTCGTTTTATCATGGCGGGGGACACACACGAGATGTGTGTGCCATGTCTGGGAACGCAGCACGCTCAAGCAGCCCTCGAGGGTGCTGCTTGCGGCCACTGTGAATCTCTTACTATAAGAGTGCTGCGTTCCCGCCTGGCCTTATTTAGTAATGATGGTCAGATGCGCGCTCCCCGCGGATCAGGTCCCACATCTGCTGAGGCAATGCGGCGGCTTAGATCGTGGGGCTTGCAGAGAGAGCTCTCAGAGGAGATCGGGACTGCCGAGGCACTTTCCCGATCTTCATCTGAAAGCTGCAGATTCCCCTATCCCCCGTTCGGGAGCCCGCCCCGCGGCTTCTCCCGTTCGGGATGTAGACCCGGTGTTGCAGCTGTCTGATTCCGAGGAATTGGACGTGCTCAGCATCGCGGAGGAGAATCTGCACGAAGCGCACACACACACACACACACACACAATTTGCAGTAAGATTCTGTGGCTGGGATCTCGCGTCTGCCGAGGCAGCACTTAGGTTTAATGTTTGCCTTGCAGTTGCAATACAGAATCTAGCTCGGGTCTCGCGTTTGCCGAGGCAGCGCTTAGATTGCGAGTATACTTTCCAGTAAGATTCTGTGGCTGGGATCTCGCATCTGCCGAGGCAGCGCGTAGGTTTAATGCCTTGAGTTGCAATACAGAATCCAGTAGCTCAGATCTCGTGTTTGCCGAGGCAGCATGTAGGTTACGAGTCTACTTTGCAGTTTGCTGTGTGAGTACGAGGCATGAACAGTCAGCTCCTGAGGGTGCTTGCTGTGTTCATTGAGAAAAAAAAAAAACTCGCAGCACACGTGCGTTTCGGGTGTCTCAGCCTCGCGCCTGTTGACTTTCTTCTCGAGAGATGAAAGCCAAATATATTTTACTACTCGGATCTCGCGTTTGTTAAGGCAGCGCGTTACGAGTCTGCAATAAAAGGGACACACGCGATCTGATAAATAATACTGTTTAGGTGCGAGGAATTCACAGTCAGCCCCTGAGGGTGCTGGCTGTGTTCATTGAGAAATATCCTGACGCGTACAGCCGTGCGCTGTCAGTTGTTTCAGTCTCGCGCCTGTTGACTTTCTTCTCGAGGGATGAAAGCCAAATTATAACGGCTCGAATCTCGCGCTTGCCGAGGCAGCGTGTAGGTTATGAGATCGTATAATTAAATATAAAACAGTATTCTGGTGTTTATGGCTGCATTTATTTCCTACAGCCTACCATTCAGACCGTGTTTCACTTATCCAGTGTTATGGCTGCATTTAATTCTGAGGAGTTAAAGTAATTAAATATTAATTCAGCCTACCATCTGAAGGAGAGTATCGCTTTGAGGTCCCCCTCAAAAAAAAAAAAAAAACTGAGCGTGGGACTTTAGGCGGTGCTCTTACCCAGAGCCTCCTGAGAAGACGGATCTGAGGACCGTCCTTCAGTCCAGGAAGGCTAAGGGAAAGAGGTCCTAACTTTACAAGACCTCCAAGGGCCCGCCCCCGAGAGACAGCGATTGCGGTCCCATCTCTCGCTGGGCCCTCGGGAAGCTGGCGTCAGTATCCCGCCGTCTCTGATGTTTCGGGACACGCTAGCTTCCAGCGAGCACACACTGGTCTGTCTGCCCCAAAGGCTTGCAGTCAGTCAGTGTTCAGGTTCGCACACTGTGACTCGTTGTCGGTCCTCCCCTGCCGGTTCTCCGCTTCAGGGTGCCGTCAAGGACTCGCACAAAACAGCCCCGAGGGGCTGGTTCCCTTGGCGAATTTTGCAGAGGCATGGCAAAACCTCGCAAACACTTCGCCATGGGTCCTGCGTTCTGTAGAAATCGGGTACAGACTGCAGTTCCAGGTCCGCCCACCAAAGTTCAATGGGGTGGTCTGGACTTCAGTTCACCCAGAGCAGAGTCTGGTGTTGGAACAGGAAGTTCACTCGCTGCTGGAAAAAGGGGCCATGGAGCATGTTCCCCCACCAGTCGGGGAGTCCGGGTTCTACAGCCGGTACTTCATAGTTCCCAAGAAGGATGGAGGGCTGCGTCCATTTTTAGATCTTTGGCATCTGAACCGGTCTCTGAGGAGCTTTAGGTTCAAGATGCTCACTATTTATATTATCGTGAGTCAAAACCAATCCGAGGATTGGTTTGTCATGATAGATCTAAAAGACGCCTATTTTCACGTCTCCATCCTGAAGCTTACCAATATCGGGTTATTCCATTCGGCCTAGCACTCTCCCCTCGTACTTTTACCAAGTGTATGGATGCAGCTCTAGCATCCCTGAGGCTTGATGGCATCAGGGTGCTCAATTAAATCGACGACTGGCTAATATTGGCCCAGTCGAGAGAGCTGGCGATTCGGCATCGAGTTGTCGTCCTCGCCCACATCCAGAGCCTGGGGTTGAGACTCAACACGAAGAAGAGCGTGTTGACACCAGCCCAGAGAACCACGTTCCTGGGAGTGGTGTGGGACTCAGTCACGATGCAGGCACCTTTTTCTCCTGCTCGGATCGAGTCCATCCTGACCACAGTGTCCGGGATAAAGCTAGGCCAAGCCATCACTGTCAAACACTTTCAGAGAGTGTTGGGTCTCATGGCAGCAGCGTCCAGCGTGATACCTTCTGGCCTGCTACACATGAGAGCTCTACAGTGGTGGTTAAGAGCCAAGGGGTTTTTCCCGAGGGGAAATCCATTCCGCTTGATAAGGGTTACGCGCAGATGCCTTCGTTCCCTATCAATTTGGAAGAAGCCTTGGTTCTTGTCCCAGGGTCCCAGACTGGGAGCGTCATGTCGCCGGATATCTATTTCGACAGACGCCTCCCTCACGGGCTGGGGCGCGGTCATGGACGGCCACTTTACGAGAGGTCTCTGGCAGGACCATCATTCCTCTTGGCACATAAATTGCCTAGAAATGTTGGCGGTGTTCCGAGCTCTGAGGAGCTTTCTGCCAGACTTCCATGGTCGCCGTGTCCTAGTAAGATCCGACAAAATGTCGGTGGTATCTTACTTAAACCGTCAGGGGGGTCTGAGGTCGCGCCCTCTGTGCAGACTGGCGCATCAGATCCTCCTGTGGTCCCAGCGGACACTGTCGTCTCTCAGGGCGATATATGTCCCGGGGGACCAGAACCAGGGAGCAGACATGCTGTCGAGGCAGGGGCTGAGGCCCGGGGAATGTAGACTCCACCCCGAGGTGGTGGAGTTAATATGCGAGAGGTTTGGCCCAGTGGAAGTGGACCTATTTGCGTCTCGAGAGACGACACACTGTCCACTGTGGTTCTCCCTCACACATCCAGCCCGCTGGGGTTGGATGCCATCGTGCAGACGTGGCCGAGGCTGCGTCTGTATGCCTTTCCACCAATCGCTCTGCTCCCAGCAGTTCTGGAAAGGGTCTGCCAGGACGGGGTCAGCCTACTATTAGTAGCCCCGTTTTGGCCGGCCCGAGTATGGTTTTTGAACATCCTGCTCCTGGCAGGCCCGCCATGGCAGATCCCTCTGAGGAGGGACCTGTTGTCTCAGGCAGGGGGCTCAGTTCTCCACCCTCGGCCCGAGCTGTGGAAACTGTGGGTCTGGCCCCTGAGGGGGCACAGTACCTAGAAGCCGGCCTGTCAGCAGAAGTGGTTGAAACCATACTCACTTCCAGAGCTCCCTCCACGAGGAAATTATACGGCCTTAAGTGGAATGTGTTTTCCACTTGGTGCAGAGAGCGTGATCTGGACCCAGTTCACTGCCCAGTGGCTTCAGTGCTGGAGTTTCTCCAAGACCGTTTTTCTGCCGGGCTTACCCCGTCCACACTTAAGGTTTATGTGGCTCGAACTTCCGGTTTTGCCATGTAGTGGAGAGACGCGTGGTGTTAGTGCTCCGAGTCAAATTTCATATTTTTTCCCTCATAACACTACATTTGGGGGCTTTTCAGCTATTTTTGTGCTACTGTTGGTCTTTGTTGACGTTAAATGTTCCAGATGAGTAAGGGTACGCGAGCTGGTGGTAAAATAAATCCGCAAACCAAGGCGCCTAATTCTGGGCACGAAAGCGGCAAGATGTCGGACGACGCCTCAAACCCGCTAACGACTGACACACTGGTGAGCGAACTTGATAAACTAAGGAGAAACATAACTGGTGAACTCACCGCGCTGCTGAACTCGTCGCTGGAGTCCATTCACTCATCCATTTCTTCTATTGGGTCTACCTTGGCGACTCAAGCGACTACCATCACTGACATGGAAACTAGTTTATCCGACCACAGCGACAGGATCACACATCTCGAACTGGAGGTTTCTACTCTTCAGTCGAAGTTGGTGTCGGCGGCGGAGGAGAATGTCGCTTTAAGAGCTAAAGTGGAAGATCTTGTTTCGCGGTCCAAACGGCAGAATATTCGTGTGGTTGGTCTTCCGGAGGATATTGAGGGAAAGGACGCCAGGCAGTTTATGGCAGATTTATTCGCCGAGGTCGCCGGGGATGCTCTTCCCTCCCCACCGGAGCTTGATCGCGCCCATCGGAGCTTAAGGCCCAAACCTCGTCAAGGTCAGAATCCCCGTCCGATTATAGTGAGATTTCATCGCTACATCGAGAAGGAGGCTGTGCTAAAATTCGCGAAATCGTCAAAGGAAATGACTTTCAAGGGACACAGAATCAAATTCTATGAGGACTTCTGCGTTTCTGTGGCTAATAGGAGAGCTTCGTTCAACAACATCAAGGGCCTGTTGTATTAACGCGGTGTTCATTTTGGCATGATTTACCCGGCCAGACTTCGCGTGTCATACAACAATACGGAGCATTATTTCGACTCCCCTGAGGCTGCAGAAAAATTCTACCATCAAAACTTTGCTGAGTAACTTTGCGAGCGGCGTGGACGATCTGAGATCTCTCCACTCTCTCTCTCTTCTCTCTCTCTCTCTCTCTCTCTCTCCTCTCTCCTCTCCTCTCTCTCTCTCTCTCTCTCTCTCTCTTTCTCTGAATAGCTGTTAAAAGCCTTAATGCTTTAGTTAGACTATATATATATATATTTTTTCTTTCTAATTAATTCTTTCTCTCTCATATTTTCTTCTTCACTGAGGCATTGTGGGGGCTTGTATTCTGTGTGTGTTTATTTTATATACATGCACATTTCATTTTTATTAATGTATTTTTATTATTTTTGTATTTTGTCTTATCATGGGGTTGAGAGTTGAGTGTTTGACAGGCATAGATTGTCTTTAAATATTCTTCCTTTTTTGAGTTTTTACAGCCAATAGCTTCGCTATGTGCACTCATTTTGCACATTTGCTGATCTGCACCCTGTCCACTCTTTTAAAGAGTGTATCCTCTTAGTGTTAAATTCTGTTTGTTGGAGTCAACTTCACTACACAATCGGTTGTGATAATGTTTTTTTTTTTCTGGCAACTCGTCATGTCTAAGTGGTCGAGTATCAGAAGGGATTTTCTTTTGCTTTTTCTGAGCAAACTTGTGTTTTTGTTCTCTATGTTCTGGGTATGTTTGGGGGTTATGTTTGATGGATGATTATTTTGTCTTACTTGGCTTTTAATGTTGTCTCTTACACATGCTAAAAGCATTGAGCTTAAAAAAGCTTTGTTTTTTTTCTTTTGTACACTATTTACATTATTATGTTTTACTTTGCAGTTCTATGAATAAGCCACCTGTGAATTCCAAGGGGGGAGGGGTTGGACACAATATTAGAATCATTACATGGAACGTACGTGGGATGGGTGGCCAAATTAAACGCTCGAGAGTTTTTTCTCACCTAAAATCACTGTCCTCTGATATTATGTTTCTCCAGGAGACTAGGGTTGCCGCGGTGAGGAAAATTTTCCACCGGTTAATCGACGTGTGACAACACCGGTAATCCCGGTGTCACCGTGGGGGGCGGGGCGGGGGAGTTAAATAGCTTTTAAATGCGTGCGCGTTTAGGCTACTTTCACTTTCGAAATAAGCGTCAATTGGCAATTCAGCGTCAATTGCTTGAATGGACAAAAAAAAAAAAAAAAAAAACTCGCTGACAATAAAACTGTATTTATAGACAGAACTTTTATTAGCATAACGAATGAATAAAAATACCCCCATGCATAGGCTGAAAAAAGTGAAAATCGGCAAACTGTGGGCCCAAACAAATAAGAACCATAAAACGTTTTTTAACGAATAAGAAAATAAAATAGGCCTAAATAAATGACACAAAGTTTAAATAAGATAAAACCAAATAAATAAGAGACGAATATAAAATAAAAACTTCAAAAAGGACCTTAGCCTACATAAATGACAGCACTCTAAAACACACTATAAATTGGCATTTATTAACATTGCTTGTAGTCTAGAGTCAAAGAACATGACAGTTGAGACAAAGACAGACTTCATGACAAAGACAGTCTTGCAGTCAAGAACATGTAGACTGAGTAAAAACTATTGCGAAATGACGGCGTTTCCATTAACCGAGTTATGCGACTAAAACGTCCTTTTTTTCCTCTTGCGAACGGCATATAGCCAGGAGTTTCTGGGTGTTTCTCCCTCATTTCTGCTCAGATGTCTTGATTGTGGCATTTATTTGAGGTTTAGGTAGGCTATTCCTGTAATTATTGTTTCTTTTTTATGAATTTAATAAATAACTATGTCTCGCATTCTGTCCAAACGGTCATTGTAGGCCTACTTTTGTGTCCATTCGTTTTTCCTTTTTTAACCCGTAATTTTGCAAAACAAAAAATGAACGGTTGTTGTATTTGCAAAGTTGAACACCAAAATTTAAATTAGAACTGTACACACCAAATGCTGCGCAATATATATATAGCCTATATTAACGGATTTTCGGATTTTTGTTTATGACTTTTACCCCTTTATTAAACATTTAAAATATTCACAAATTAATATAATTTTTTTTTAGATTTGACTGGTTTTCTAAGGCCAAATTAGAACCTGGAAATGATATTTTTCCCGCAGTGCTGAATGAGAAGAGCCATGGCTCTTCTCATTCAGCACTGCGGGAAAAAATATAGGCCTATGTCTCTGGAACCACAGCATAAGCTACAGAAAGGTGATTTATAGGCTAATAATAAATGTGTCTGAAAAAATAACGAGGCATTTTAATTGTTTATTAATAAACTAGTGTTTTCTAAACCAGTGTCGGTTAAACATATCTCCATCTCCGCTGTAACGGATGCATCTTTAGAGAGAAATGCATCTTTCATTCGGATTAGCCTACATCATCAGAAGGTATTAGCTTTCGATTCGAATTTGTTCGTTTTAAAGCGGACATTTCAAGCTTTAGCCTAGGCTGGATATTTTGTTTCAGTTCTCGCGCTCCAGTTCACGGAGACCATGAAACCGCGCCTGATTGTTTTATTTTATTTTACAAAAGCAAAACGTTGTCTTGTTATTTTGAGTTTGAGACCAATAGAAGTAGTTGCGACTAATATATTATTATTTTCTGTATGGCCAGAAATGATAGAGTATTTTAAGTTGTTTCCATGTTGATAGGAAAATGCAAGTGTTCACGCCAGCGCCTCCCTACCATGCAGTGTGCGCTCCACACTCCGCATAGCAATATACGTTCTTTGGCAGTAGCCTACTAATTGATTGTTGTACCTGTGTGTCTGGCTTCTGCGGTCGATGTTTCACTGCAGTGCCCAGTTACTGTAGTTTGACTCGTTCTCATCTCCACACGTGCTAAATGGAATTTGACTCCTGATGCTTGCTGATCTGTGACGTGATGGCTCTTGGCACGCACTGCGCAGTACAGTTTTTAATTATAATGTATCCTCTCTTCTGAACTAAATAATTGATCATTATTATTTATATTTATAATTAATTCAAATAAATATTTTAGCAAAAACGAATAGTCTACTTTAAAAAAGTCAAGACATCGCGGTGTCACGGTGGGAAAGTGATGTCACCGGTGATGGGGCTTAAAACCGGTAACACCGTCAACACCGTCTATCGCGGCAAGCCTACAGGAGACACATTTGCGTACAGGTGATCACACCAGACTGCGTAAACAATGGGTTGGTCAAGTATTTCATTCCAGTTTTAATAGCAAATCCAGAGGTACTGCAATTCTGATACATAAAAGAGTCATGTTTCTAGCAGAGCAAGTATGTTCAGATCCTGAAGGCCGCTTTGTAATTGTCAGTGGTATTCTTTTTCAAACTCCAGTAGTATTAGTAAACGTATATGCCCCAAATTGGGATAACCCTACTTTTATGTCTATGCTTTTCTCAAAAATCCCAAATCTTGACATCATCACCTTATTTTTGGAGGGGACTTTAACTGTGTTATCGATAATAATCTTGATAAATCTGCGACTAAATCTTCTTCTCTTTCCACTATGTCCAGGTCTCTAATTTCGCTAACAAATCAAATAGGCTGCATAGATCCCTGGCGCTTTTTTCATCCCTCTGACAAGGTATTTTCTTTCTTCTCTAGTGTGTGTAACAATTCAATGTGTTTGAGTTCTGTTTTTGTGATCTTGGTTTCCCCTGTCTTTGTGGTTTTTGGTTTAGCCCTGTTAAGTTTCCCCGCTCCTCGTTTGTGTTCAGTTTTATCACCTGTGTTCAGTTAATCATTCAATCATTCCATGTGTATTTAAGCCCTGTGTTTTCCCTCAGTGTTTGTTGATCGTCGTCTATGTATGGTATTTCCTGGAGTTTTGTTCTTGTTTAATTTTGAAAGTTTAATTTTGTTATTAAAAACTATTATATTGAAGCTTCCGTGTCCTCGTCTTCGGTCACCTGCACCCAACCCTGACAGAACGATCGACCAACACTGAGGGAAAACACAGGGCTTAAATACACATGGAATGATTGAATGATTAACTGAACACAGGTGATAAAACTGAACACAAACGAGGAGCGGGAAAACTTAACAGGGCTAAACCAAAAACCACAAAGACAGGGGAAACCAAGATCACAAAAACAGAACTCAAACACATTGAATTGTTACAGTGAATTACGAACTCTGTGTCCCACAACAAAGGATGGAGAGCTGGAAGCAGGCCTTCATGGGAACCCGGATGGCCGTATTTCGCGGGACCCGTGGAGGTCGTAGAAGGGGAAGTGATCGAGTTCTGGTGGTCCCGAGTCCAGTATGGCCTGAGCCCATCGCATGCCCGCCAAAGCCTGAGCCCATGGCATGCCCGTCAGAGCCCGACCCTTTTGACGACCTACCTGAACTTCTTCCCCCAGAGCCTTCACCGCTGGTCCCGTCCAGCCCAGTCAAGCCTTCACCGCTGGTCCCGTCCAGCCCAGTCAAGCCTTCGCCGCTGGTCCCGTCCAGCCCAGTTGAGCCTTTGCCGCTGGTCCCGTCCACCGTCCAGCCAGAGACCGTCCAGCCAGAGACCGTCCAGCCAGAGACCGTCCAGCCAGAGACCGTCCAGCCAGAGACCGTCCAGCCAGAGACCGTTGCCTGCCCGCTAGAGCATGAATCTAGCCCCAAGTCCCCTGATGTGCTGGCCCCGTCCAGTTCCGAGTCCCATGATGTGCTGGCCCCGTCCAGTTCCGAGTCCCATGATGTGCTGGTCCCGTCCAGTTCCGAGTCCCATGATGTGCTGGCCCCGTCCAGTTCCGAGTCCCATGAAGAGCCAGAGCCAGAGCCCGTTGACCCAGCGCCAGCGCCAGAGCCAGAGCCCGTTGACCCAGAGCCAGAGCCCGTTGACCCAGAGCAAGAGCCCGTCGACCCAGAGCCAGAGCCCGTCGACCCAGAGCCCGTTGACCCAGACCCAGAGCCCTTTGACCCAGCGCCAGAGCCAGAGCCCGTTGACCCAGAGCCAGAGCCCGTTGACCCAGAGCCAGAGCCCGTTGACCCAGAGCCAGAGCCCGTTGACCCAGAGCCAGAGCCCGTTGACCCAGAGCCAGAGCCCGTTGACCCAGAGCCAGAGCCCGTTGACCCAGAGCCAGAGCCCGTTGACCCAGACCCAGAGCCCGTTGACCCAGACCCCGTTGACCCAGCGCCCGTTGATGTCAAGTCTGTTCCCGTTCCTGAACCAGTCTTTCTCCCCAAGAAAATTTTGGGGGGGGGCTATACGCCTTCGCCGTGGCCGGCCAAAGATCCACGGAGACCGGCCAAAGATCCACGGAGGCCCGAAAAAATAACACCGCCATGGCCACCCGAAGGGTCCTCACCGCCATGGCCACCCGAAGGGTCCTCACCGCCATGGCCACCCGAAGGGTCCTCACCGCCATGGCCACCCGAAGGGTCCTCACCGCCACGGCCACCTGAAGGGTCTTCACCGCCGTGGCCACCTGAAGAACCTGCACCGCCATGGCCAGCTGAGGGTCCCACAACACCGCCCTGGACGCCCGAGGGTCTCACAGCTCCGCCCTGGACGCCCGAGGGTCCCACAGCTCCGCCCTGGACGCCCGAGGGTCCCACAGCTCCGCCCTGGACGCCCGAGGGTCCCACAGCTCCGCCCTGGACGCCCGAGGGTCCCACAGCTCCGCCCTGGACGCCCGAGGGTCTCACAGCTCCGCCCTGGACGCCCGAGGGTCTCACAGCTCCACTGTGGCCACGCCCACAGCCTGCTCTGCCCTGGCCACGCCCACAGCCTGCTCCGCCCTGGCCACGCCCACAGCCTGCACCGTCGTGGCCACGCCCACAGCCTGCACCGTCGTGGCCACGCCCACAGCCTGCTCCGCCGTGGCCACGCCCACAGCCTGCTCCGCCCTGGAGGCTTCCTGGACCTGCACCATGCCCTCGTCAGCCTCCAGGGCGCCCACCCTCCCACCCCTTTGGATGTTATACGGCGCGAGGTCGCGCCTTCGGGGAGGGGGGAGGTACTGTAACAATTCAATGTGTTTGAGTTCTGTTTTTGTGATCTTGGTTTCCCCTGTCTTTGTGGTTTTTGGTTTAGCCCTGTTAAGTTTTCCCGCTCCTCGTTTGTGTTCAGTTTTATCACCTGTGTTCAGTTAATCATTCAATCATTCCATGTGTATTTAAGCCCTGTGTTTTCCCTCAGTGTTTGTCGATCGTCGTCTATGTATGGTTGTGTGTAAACCCTGATTTCCTGGAGTTTTGTTCTTGTTTCATTTTGAAAGTTTCATTTTGTTATTAAAAACTATTATATTGAAGCTTCCGTGTCCTCGTCTTCGGTCACCTGCACCCAACCCTGACAGTGTGCACCATGTTTACTCTCGGATTGATTATTTCTTCCTTGATAAAGCCCTGCTTTCTTCGGTTATTTCCTCAGATTACTCTGCCATTGTTATTTCTGATCATGCCCCGCATGTGTTAGATATTTCCTTTATGCCCGCTTTTAAGAGCCGACCTCAGTGGAAATTCAATGTAGGGCTTCTTGCTAGAACTGACTTCTGCGAATTTCTATCCAAAAATATAGACTTTTTCATTGAGACTAACAAAACGGAAACCGTGTCTGCTTCTCTTCTATGGGAGACATTTAAAGCATTTATTCGTGGTCGAATCATTTCCTTTAGTGCTCACTTAGCCAAGACAAGAAAATCTCGGCAACAAGAGCTTATCCGTTCAATTTTAGAGGTTGATGGACAGTATTCATGCGATCCCAAACCTGATCTTAAGTTAAAACGTTCATGGTTACAAACTGAATTTGATTTGCTTTCAACAAATAAAGCTGAATATTTGATTAAAAGAACTAGAGCCACCTATTATGAACATGGGGATAGAGCTGGTCGTCTTCTTGCTTCCCAGCTGAAACACCAGTCAGCATCACGCTATATCACGCAGATTTATGATAACCATTCTGGTGAGGTCGTTACTGACCCTCAAAAAATTAACTCTGTTTTTTCCTCCTTTTATTCCAGTCTTTATACTTCTCAACCTCCTTCTGATGCTTCCTTAATGGAGTCTTTCCTACATAATTTAACTATACCCACTATTAATACATTAACAGAGGAGACATTAGAGGTACCTCTCAGGCTAGATGAAGTTACCACCTGCATTGGTCTCATGCAGTGTAACAAGGCTCCAGGGCCTGATGGCTTCCCCTTAGACTTTTATAAGAAATTTTCAGCGCAGTTAGCCCCCTTATTGTTTGATATTTATAAGGAGTCATTTGAGCAGGGTTTTCTCCCACCCTCATTAAATCAAGCATCTATCTCTCTTTTATTAAAAAAAAATAAAGACCCAACTTTATGTAGTAGTTATAGACCTATTAGTTTATTGAATGCTGACATTAAAATTCTAGCAAAGGTGCTGGCAAAGCGCATCGATGCATGTCTTCCTGTTATTATTTCTGAGGATCAGACCGGGTTTATTAGGGGACGTCAGATGTCATCTAATATCCGGCGATTGCTAAATATACTTTTTAGTCCTTCTCTGTCCAAGACCTCTGAAATGATCATTTCTCTTGATGCTGAAAAAGCATTTGACCGTGTGGAATGGAATTATTTATTTACTGTATTAAAAAAGTTTGGCTTTGGGCACAATATTATCTCATGGATTTGCCTTCTATACTCGGCTCCCTCTGCTAGTGTTAAAACTAATACTGATAGTTCATCATTCTTTTCCCTCTTTCGTGGGACGCGGCAGGGTTGCCCTCTGTCTCCTTTGCTCTTTGCTTTAGCTATTAAGCCACTTTCTATTGCCTTAAAATCATCTTCATCTATACGCGGGATCCATAGGGGAGGCACAGAGCACCGTGTTTCTCTTTATGCTGATGACTTGTTGTTGTATGTGCAGGATCCAGTTGGCTGTGCCAATGGGATTATGCACTTGCTCAACACCTTTGGCTCCTTTTCAGGTTACAAATTAAATTTTACCAAAAGTGAATGTTTCCCCATAAATGACGTGGCTAAAAAAATTTCTAAAAGCACTCTACCTTTTAATTTTTCTCCTTCAGGGTTTCGATATTTAGGTGTAAACATTTCACACTCTTTCAGTTCTATCTTTAAAAATAACTTTACGAATTTGGTCGATCAAATTAAACTAGACTTAAAACGATGGGGCAGCCTACCCCTTTCTCTTGTTGGGAGAGTGGAGACCATTAAAATGAATATTTTGCCGCGACTTTTATTTCTCTTCCAGTCTCTCCCTCTTTTTCTACCTAAATCTTTTTTTAAATGTCTAGATAAAATCATCTCCTCATTTATTTGGGCTGGTAAAAATCCTAAGGTGAATAAAACTATCCTGCAACGAAATAAACGGGATGGAGGTCTAGCTCTGCCAAATTTTCTTTATTATTACTGGTCTGCCAACATTTCTAAGATTTTCTTATGGTGTAATGCGCCTGAGATCAACTGGTGTACTCTAGAAGCTGATACTTGTCTTTCTTCTTCTCTTTCTGCACTTGTCTTTGCTCCTTTGTCCCTGCGTCCCTCCAATTATACTAGAAATCCTATTGTGCTATCAACTTTAAAAATCTGGAAACAATTTCGACAACATTTTCAGCTAGAGTCACTATCTGTCTTAAGTTCTATTTGCAACAATCACTTGTTTTTACCACCAGCTATTGATCACACTTTTAAAAGATGGAAAGATAAGGGGATGGCCTGTTTTTCAGATCTTTTTATTGATAATTCTTTTGCTTCATTCACCAATCTTATGTCCAAATTTAACCTGCATACTACAGGCTTATTCAGGTACTTTCAACTTCGCGGTTTTGTTAAGGCGAACTTCCCTAGTTTCCCTCAATTACCAGAAAAATCTCTGGTTGAGAACTTACTGTCAGCCCCTACAGGTGGCAGTCGTATATCCTCTGTCTACACCATGTTGCTTTCATCTAGAACTTCCTCTCTCTCTAGCCTAAAGATGACTTGGGAAAATGAGCTGCAAATCAAATTGTCGGAAGAGCTTTGGTCTGAGGCCCTTGCTAGAGTTAATTCTACTTCGATATGTGCTCGGCTTAGTCTCATTCAGTTAAAAGTCTTTAATCGAATTCATTTTACCAAAGCTAAACTTCATAAATTGTTTCCGGAAACAGGGGACTACTGTAATAGATGCTCCTTTTCTCCCGCCGATCACACCCATACATTCTTCAGCTGCCCAAAACTGGCCTCATACTGGGCTTCTTTTTTTGACTTCATGTCTAAGGCTCTGCACGTTTCTCTATCTCCATGCCCTCTAGTCGCCATTTTTGGTGTGTCTCACTCGTCATCCATCACGAGACAGAAAGCAGAGGTTATTGCTTTTGCTTCTCTTATTGCTAGACGGTGCATTTTGTTGTATTGGAAGTGTCCAACCCCCCCTCCAACTACCTCTTGGTTAAAGGATCTGATGTCATTCCTTGCTCTTGAAAAATTGAAATATTCGACTCGGGGCTCAACTGACAAATTTTATAAAACATGGAACCCTATTTTAAATCTTTACGACTCTGTATCCTCACTAGATTGTGACTAAATATATCATGGGTGTGCATGGGTTTTTTATTTTATTTTTTATTTTTATTTTATTGTGTGTATGTGTACGTATATGTATTTGTATGTGTATATGTATGTGCATATATATAGGTATAATCGCATGTAGAGACTGCCGATATTTTCTAATCCTCTTTGGTGGGTGGGGGGAGGGGTTTGGGGTGGTGGTTACTTCGTTGCTGTGGTTATTTTTCTTTTTTCTTTCCTCATTTAGTTATATGTTGGTAGGCAAGGTGTAAAAGATAAAAGTGCAGACAATGTTTTCTCTTTTATGTTTGCCTCTTCATTGATTTATTGTACACTTTTCTTTTGTCTGTACAATAAAAATTGTTATAAAAAAAAAAAAAAGGTTTATGTGGCTGCCATTGCGGCTTTCCACGCTCCTATGAGTGATGGTCCTCTGGGGAGGCATCACCTGGTCGTACGTTTCCTCCGTGGAGCCTGGAGGATGAGACCTGTGACTCGCACCAGGGTTCCCTCTTGGGACCTGGCGGTGGTTCTCGAAGGGCTGGCCGAGGCCCCCTTCAAACCATTGGAGTCGGCTGAGGCCAAGAACCTTTCGTTTAAGGTGGTCTTTTTGTTGGCCATTACTTCTCTGAGGAGGGTAGGAGATCTTCAGGCGCTCTCTATTTCCTATGGGTGCTTGGAGTTTGCTCCCTGGCAACATTAAGGCCATCTTGCATCCTAGGCCCGGCTATTTGCCCAAGGTGCCATCTAATGTGGCACGGCCTGTGGTTCTGCAGGCCTTTCATCCTCCACCTCATGTGATGGCGGATGAGGAGAGACTTCACCTGCTCTGCCCTGTCAGAGCACTGCGATGTTATATCCAGAGGTCCTCCTCATGGCGGAAGTCGGACCAGTCTGTTCGGTGTGTTTTGGGTCGCCCAAGAAGGGGCTTCCCGCCTCTAAGCAGACCATCAGCAACTGGATCGTTCAGACTATTTCCACACCTCACCCCGCCTGGAGCACTTGCTTCATAGCAAAAGCTGACATCTCATGTGTGCCGGCATGCTTTGTACACATCCGCATATGCCGTCACACGCTACGTCATCACGCAACGCCAATAGGATTGGATTCGGTTTCATTCATAAATTCAGACGCGCTACGCTGAAGGGCGTTCCCCTAGCGTCGTCACCGATGCAGTGTCTCGTTCCCTTCTCAGGGAACAAGGGTTACATACGCAACCCGAGACGTTTTGTTTATTTAATAAATTCCTTTAACGCACATGAATCCTCGCTTCCTGTTTTACCCATGTCGTGACAGATATTTTGTCTGAGCTGGAGTTCTAAAATATCTCACTAAGGCCCCTTTTACATGAAGGGAAAACACAGATATTTCCCTGCGGTTTGGCCTCTCGTTTACACAAAAACCCTGTTTTTATCACAGAAAACGATTATTTCTAAAAACTCCGGCCAAAGTGGAGATTTCTGAAAACGCCGGTTATGTGTTGCCGTGTCAACTGGGAGAAACGGGGTTTTAGGTTCTCACGTGTCGATTCTGAGGATTCTGATTGGCTTTATCCTTCTCCCTATACTGCCGCCCATAGGTTTGGCATAGTTATGATGCCGCTCGCGACGTATTTATGCGGGTGTGTGCACGATGTTATTATTGAAAACGGAGGGGGAAAAATATTCATTTCTCTAAATACTCGGCTATGTGTAAACGTAGCCTAAGTTTTTCCATCCATGTTCCCTCCAGGTTAACCCTAAGAGGTCTGAGCTGTTTTGAGGCTCTTGAGGTGTTTTGATATGCCCTGACATTTGTGCTTATTTCAGCTACTTAAAACATACCATTTGCCAACATATAAATTTGCTGTATTCAGCAAAAACTCTGCTACAATAATATGTGAGCAAAATGGATGTACATGTTTGCATTTTATAGAAAAAAAATAATATGCGTGGTATTATTACGTTATGGGAAAAAATGTCACCGCAATAAGGCCATTTAACACATACTGAATAGTTGTCCACAATACTTTTGAGTTACTATTCTTGTAGGCTAGAATTTTTACTTCAAAATGAAGTGAAAATCATTCTGACCACACTTTCAGAAAGATCAATATAACGATTTGAATTTCTTACATCAGTTTTTGGGTCAGCAGTGCTGTATGCGTGGGAGTGTTAATGCCCATGAATATTAATGTGATTTACACCTGGGAAGACTAAAGACACTCCCCCAATGTCTAATGGCCCATCAAGGTGCTGTGAGGCAGCCTGAACTAAGAATGATTCACTGATGAATAAAAAAAAGTTAAAAAGAACAGCATTTATTCAAAATATAAATCTTTCCTAAGAACATAAAGACTTAAAGTCATTCATATCACTTAACACATCCTTTCAAAAAAAAAAAAAAACATAAAAAGACCAAACTTGTTTTTTTTATATATATATATATATATATATATATATATATATATATATATATATATATATATATATATATATATAAAATATTGCTTATATAGTGCTTATATATAATGATTTCGGAAGGCTGATGGTGACGATGTAAACACAACAAAACAAAAGCAAAAAACTGTTAGCACATTATCCAAAGTAAACTGATAGACAATTATGATTATAGATGCACGATGTATTTGTTGATGGACAGAGAAACATCTATTGATGTGTAGACCGCGTAACCGCGAGTATCTGTTTATGGCCATAGACCGCACGCATTTACTGATACACTCAATGAACGGCTGTACCTAATACAAATAAAACATTCATTTAGTCCGCTCTTAAATAAGAGATTTAGAGCTAAAATGTTTTGTTTTTGAACTCAAGCTGAGCGCTCGTGTCCTGCTATCAGTGTCATGGATACAGTCTCTTGTGGCGACGCGCGCGCAGTCTTCACTCGCTCTTAGGACGTGCTCTTCAATCTAATGCCATTGCGGACACTATTCATTCCGGTGAAATCACAAAATAAAATGCACACAAACGTGTGTCCTATATACGTGTGTGTTTGATGTAGACTGTAACCACTGATGAACATATTCGGTTTTGATGAGAGAAAAAAAAGTTGCCGAGGGGCGGATTCGAACTCGTAACCTCTGACACGCTTGGCAAACTGAATGTTGTGAGGTAATATTTACTAGGCAAAATATAGTCTGAAAATGCATTTGAGCTCTATGATCAGAAAAGGAAATACAAAATACTAAACAACTTACTTCGAACTTATCCTCGGGGTCAATTCGTTCTTCAAAATGCAACCGTCATCTGAGTTTCAAATTCCACTGAGGAAAAGGTTAATTATTCCCCGCTGTCTATAATCCTCTAAAGGAGTAGCGTGCTTCCATCCCTAAAACGCGATGAACTATCAGTGAATCTCTGATGAAGAATCTTCTGTTGTTATGCAGTGATCGGGGGGCGTGCCGCGTGTGCGATGCATATCGCCTATTTACCATGTGAAAAGCTCTGGGGGTGTGGCGGGCTCACCTAATTATATATAATGAAGGGAGAGAGAAAAAAACTGTAACTCTCCTTGGTTTCAAACGGATTACATAAACTGGAAATATTATTTTTTTTAGTAGCTTACTTCATTTAAAAGAAGAGAATCTCAGCTTCATAAAGAGACATCTCTCGTATCTCTGTGACAAGTATTGACAGAGTAACAGTTATTTTTTCGGACGCGTTTCAGAATAGACTTCACTGACGGAGAGAAGGTAAAACGCGCATCATGTTTATTTTTCTTTATTTGACGAAAAGCACAACACTTTGTTTTTTATTGTGAGTACCCACAAAAAAAAATAGAAACTAAACAGGATCTAATGATGTACAACACTTAAAGGGATAGTTCACTTTGAAATTAATTTTTGATATGTTTTAGCTTACCTCCAGTGCATCCAAGATGTAGGTGTCTTTGTTTCCACAGTATCTTCAATTTTGATAATTTTAGGTAAAACCGTTGTTGTCTGTCAGTCATACAATGGAGGTGAAGCGGAACCACCTCAAAGAGCATTAAAAATTAAACATTATTTAATGAATCATAAATGTAAGTACACATTGATGCCCTAAGACACGAAACGAGGGGTTTTTGTGAGAAAACGAACAGTATTTATATCTTTTTTACCTCGTGTAAGCATATCCACGTCCAACTGATCTGAGAGCAGGGCGCTTCGGTCTGCGCATGCGTACGGCGTTCGCCCCGGAAGGGCTCCCTCGCGCGTGTTTACGTCAAGAGAACGTCTATATGTTGGTATATAGAAATCGTCTTCCATTGCGATCCTGTATATCTAAATATGTTTAGATCTTCACAGTGTAAGGTAAAACTTCCGAAATCTCTGCGTAAACAATGAGTGACGTAAACACGCGCGAGGGAGCCCTTCCGGGGCATTCCGGCAAACACCGTACGCATGCGCAGACTGAAGCGCCCTGCTCTCAGATCAGTTGGACGTGGATATGCTTACACGAGGTAAAAAAGATATAAATACTGTTCGTTTTCTCACAAAAACCCCTCGTTTCGTGTCTTAGGGCATCAATGTGTACTTACATTTACGATTCATTAAATAATGTTTAATTTTTAATGCTCTTTGAGGTGGTTCCCCTTCACCTCCATTGTATGACTGACAGACAACAACGGTTTTACCTAAAATTATCAAAATTGAAGATACTGTGGAAACAAAGACACCTACATCTTGGATGCACTGGAGGTAAGCTAAAACATATCAAAAATTAATTTCAAAGTGAACTATCCCTTTAAATGTAAGATAAAAATCAACAGAGTCATTTGAGTCTCTTTTGCACTGATAAGGAAAAAAGTGAGCTCATCACGCCCGCGTGACGGCCGACCTCAGAGGGTTAAGGATGATGTCACTCTCCATATTTGTTGAGTGAGATCCTCCCATTCCTCATCCGTCAATTTTATGTTTGCTTCAATTTCCCATTTTTGTTTTATGTAGTGTGTATCATCTCCTATTAAAGCTTCTATCCCTGAATATATCTTTGCAATTAATTTCCTGTTTATTTTAGATTGGTATGCGGAGATAAAGAGTTTTATAATGTTGAACTCTACGTCAAAATTTTCCTTTTTTATATCATGTTCCTAATAATGCCTCACTTGCAGAAATCTATAAAAATCTTGATTTGCCAGACTAAACTGTTCTTTAATTTCTTCAAAACTTACACTTCTTATTTTCTAATAGTTCCCAAAACATATACGTGGTCCTTGTTCCCAATTTTTAAATCTATTATCTCTGTATCATAAAAAAAAAAAATCTGTATCATATCCTATCCACCTTAGCAGCTTATTGCTGTGTGTCAATTTGTTCTTTGTAACAATTTCAAACCACACTTTAAGTGAAATGTCAAGCCATGGATTGGGTAAATTTTTCAATTGATGCCTGAGTTTGTAATCCCCGATTAATGCCTGTATTGGAGCTTCCGTTGTCATTTCCATTTCAATTTCTTTCCACCTAGCAGAGTAGGAGGGATTACATAAGTTCAACAAAGGCTTTATTTGCGCTGCTTGATAATAACTTTTTAAGCATGGGAGAGCTAGCCCACACCCACCCGCCTTCGCCTTAGATAGTTGTAGTGTTTTGTATCTTATTCTAGGTTGTTTTCCTTGCCAGATATATCTTGAGATAATTTTGTCCCAGTAACTCCACTGGAAGCTTCTGAAACAGGTATAAAACCCTGGGAAGAACATTGATTTTGATCACCTCAACTCTTGATGTAAGAGTCATAAAGGGAATTCAATTCCACCTTGCAATGTCTTCTTTTATTTTGGATATTAATGGGTCATAGTTTGCTGATTTCAACTGGCTAATATCTTTTGTTAAATTAATTCCAAGATATTTCATTGATTTCAAATTCCACTTAATTTCATAATTTTCTTTAACCGCTTCAGAGGGGCTATAACACATTTATAGCTCTGTACATTTTTTTTGTAGCCGGACATTTGTCCAAACTTTACAAATTCTGACATGAGTACTGGCAAGGATGTATCGGGACTAGACAAAAATATTAGAACATCATCTGCGAATAGTGCAAGCTTCTGAAATGTCCCCTTTATCTCTATTCCTTGTATTTGTGCATTTTGTTTTATGGATTGGCTAAGTGGTTCCAAAAAAATTGCGAAGAGAAGAGGGCTAGCCGAACAACCCTGCCTACATCCACGCTTTAATGAAATAGAATTGGATAAACTCCCATTAATCTTAATCCTGGCCGTTGGGTCAGTATACAAGGCTTGTATTGTCCTAATTATTGTATCATGGAAGTTAAATTTTTTTAACACTCTATAAAGGAAATCCCACCTGACAGAGTCAAACGCCTTCTCCGCATCCATTTCCATCACAACTGCTTCAGTGTGATTTTCTTTAATATGCTGCATCACATGTAAAGCCCTTCTTATGTTATCTTGTCTCTCTTTAATAAATCCCGTCTGGTCCAACTGAATAATACCCAGTAAAAAACGTTCAATACTTCTAGCCAATATTGCAGTGAAAAGTCTATAGTCCTGATTCAGGACACTATTTGGTCTATAGCTGGAACAGTCCAATTCGTCCTTGCCTTCTTTAGGGATTACAGAAATTATGGCTTCCCGCCATGAGTATGGTATTTCACCCTTCTTTAACACCCAGTTAAACGTTTTTACTAGCATTGGGATTAATGATTCCCTGAACAACTTATACCATTCTGAGGAGTATCCATCTGCTCCCGGAGACTTATTCACTTTGAGTTTAGAAATCGCAGAGTTTATTTCCCGAGCTGTAATCACTGATATCAGGAATGAATTTTGTTCGTCCGTTACCTTGGGCAATGAAAGTGTATCTAAAAAGGCTTCTATGTCTGCTTTATTATCAATGACTGGTTGGTCATAAAGTTGTGTATAATATGATTCAAAGCATTTTTGTATGTCCTCTGTCTTATACCTTGTTATTTTATTGTGCGAATCCCTTATCTTATATATATATTACTTCTACCCTGCTGTTTTCTTAACTTATATGCCAGTAAATTTGTTGATTTACTACCTGTTTCATAATACCGTTGTTTTGTGAACAATAACTTTTTTTGTATGTCTGCTGAGTAAATTTCATTTATCTCTGCTTTTTTCTTCCTAATTTCCTAATAAGTTTTGTCATTCGGCCTTTCTTTATGTTCCTGTTCTAATTTCTGTAGGTCCAATTGTTATGCATCTAGATTCCTTTGCCTCAATTTTTTTAAATAAGCAGACTTAGCAATTATTTTCCCTCTTAACACCGCCTTACACGCGTCCCATAGTACTGGTGGGGACACTTCCCCATTATCATTCTCCTCCAAATATCTTTGAATTTCCGATTCTAATTCTTCCTTAATACTTCCTTTTAATATACTGGCATTCAGTCTCCAGAATGTTGTTCTTTTTTCAGGTGTCAAAGCCAAAGTTGCATAAACCGGACTATGATCAGATAAATCAGCCACCCGATCTCACAATTCCCCACCATATGTCTATCTTTATTGTACATTAGGATTTAATCTATTCTTGAATATATTTTATGCGGAGAAGAGTAAAAAGTGTAGTCCTTGGTTGTATGATTCAATTCTCTCCATACATCCATGATACGGGTCAATATATAATTGTGGGAGATTTTGAGTTTGAATAATTCTGGGAAAAAATATATTTATTTACAAAATATTATTATCTTCCCTGATAAATCATCCCTGAAATATTTAGTTTTTAGTCATTGCCAAGCTCAGGCATTATTGATTTCAGATATTTAGTTTTAAAAACAAGAAGTTTACTCATTATTTGGTCAACTATGTTACGGACAAAACCTATAAGTTTTAACTTTAAGTAAATGGCAGACATTTAAAAAAATCATTACTCTTGGAAGAATATGTGTCTATTTACCTACATTTTCAATTAAAATACCCAATTAATTAAGAAAATACACATTTTGTTCAACTGAAACCCCAAATTTCAAGTACTGAAGTAACCGGTCTGTATATTTTGTTTACAAACTGCTTGATTCATGATAATTTTCTTGATGAAATTATGCTGAGGTATATATTTGACAGCTACTCAGTTTCTAAATATTTACTTGGAGATTAGGGAACCATTGAAATACATATATTTTTAAAAAAAAAACGTCTCAGGTTACTATTGTAACCATAGTTCCCTGAGAAACAGGGAACGAGACGATGCGTCGAACGACACGGTGGGAACGCCTCTTGCGTGATTGCGTCTGAAGCATCTATGCCAACTAATCCAATGGAATGAGAGAATGAGCGTCACGGGCGGGTGACGTCATGAACCAGGAAAGGATAAGAGCACTTCCGCTGCTCGCCGGCATTTAGCTTCGACAGTTGCCGAAGCAAGCCGATCGCAGGGACGCAGGAAGTATGGCAGGGGGACGCATCGTCTCGTTCCCTGTTTCTCAGGGAACTATGGTTACAATAGTAACCTGAGACGTTCCCTTTATCGAAAAAGGGAACTTCGAGATGCGTCGAACGACACGGTGGGAACGAGAATACCCAACCCGCCATAATTACAAGTACCTGAGTGTCAGTCTGTTGATCTAAGCACTCAGCACCTGAGAACCTGGGGCAGCATCCAGGTCCAAACTGTAAAATCTCACGAATGTGAGCGGAGAGGACCAGCCCGCCGCATCACAAACATCTTGAAGAGATACCCCCTGCAATATGGCTTTAGAAGCCGCCATACTCCTGGTCGAGTGAGCTCGGACCACCAAAGGACAAGGCTGGCCCGAGTACTCGTATGCCAGTGAAATAGCCTCGACTATCCACTTACTGACTGTCTGTTTGGAAGCAGGAAGACCTTTCTTAGGTGATCCAAAGCAAATCAGTAATTGGTCGGACTTCCTGATTGAGGATGTCCGACGTACATACGTGTCCAATGCTCGCACTGGACACAAGAGGTGCAGTCTTTCCTGGTCCGCAGTTGCAAAAGGAGGACAGAAAGCCTGCAGCACAATAGGCCTCGGAGTCAAGGTTGGAACCTTAGGGACGTATCCCTGTATAGGAACGCCTTGACCATCCCCGGTGCAAATTCAAGGCAGGTGGGGGAGACCGAAAGAGCCTGAAGGTCACCAACTCTCTTTAGGGACGAAATAGCTAGCAGAAAGAAGTCTTGAAAGTAAGGAACTTTTCTGAGACCGAATCTAAGGGCTCGAATGGAGCCCTAGACAGGCCTACTAGAACTACAGTCAAATCCCAAGCTGGCACCTTAGTGCGAATTGCAGGCCTCAGCCTCAAAGTGCCACGAAGGAAACGTGTAATCAGGGGGTCTCGACCCAAAGATATACCTCCCACCATGGTATGGTAAGCCGCAATGGCTGCCACGTAAACTTTTAGTGTGGAAGGACATAGACCTGACACAAAGCGCTCCTGCAGGAACTCGATTACTGTGTTGACAGAACAATTAACCGGATCCCACTGATGTCGGTGACACCATAAGGAGAAAACTCTCCATTTAAGCGCATACAGTTTCCTCGTAGCTGGAGCTCTGGAGCTTAGGATGGTCTCAACAGCCTCAGCTGAAAGACCACTATCTATATGTTGGGCCCCCTCAGAGGCCAAACCCAAAGATTCCACATGTCTGGTCGAGGGTGAAATATTGTGCCCCCGGCCTGAGACAGAAGGTCCCTCCTCAAAGGGATCTCCAATGGAGGCCCGTCTAGCAGAAGGATCAGGTCCGCAAACCAGATCCGACTTGGCCAGCGTGGTGCTACTAGCAGTAGGCTTATTCCATACCGACGGACCCTCTCCAGAACTCCTGGGAGCAGAGCAACAGGGGGAAAGGCGTACAGACGTAGCCTCGGCCACTTCTGCACCATGGCGTCCAGCCCCAGGGGGGCTGGGTGCGACAGAGAATACCAGAGAGGACAGTGCGTCGTGTTCTGAGACGCGAACAGATCCACCTCTGCCTGACCATATGCCTCCCAGATTTTCTCCACCGCCTCGGGGTGGAGACTCCAATCCCCTGGCCTCAGCTCCTGCCTCGACAGGATGTCTGCTCCTATATTCTGGTCCCCAGGAATATACACTGCCCTCAGATAGAGTACCTTCCCCAGAGACCACAGGAGGATCTGGTGCGCCAGTTTGCAAAGCGGACGCGAGCGCAGACCCCCCTGGCGGTTCAGATAAGAGACCACTGATGTGTTGTCTGTTCGAACGAGCACATGATGGCCTCTTAGGTCCGGAAGGAAATGTCTCAACGCATTGAAGACGGCCATCATCTCCAGGCAATTTATGTGCCAAGAAAGATGATGGCTTTTCCACAGACCCTGAACCGAGCGGCCTTCCATTACCGCTCCCCAGCCGGTGAGAGAAGCATCTGTCGAGATCACTACTCGATGGCAAAGAGCTCCCAACACCGGACCCTGGGTTAAGAACCAGAATTTACATATAACTAAGGCACGAAAGCATCGCCGCGTGCCTTGATATGCAAAGTGGGTTTCCCCTCGGGGAGAACCTTCTGGTCCTGAGCCAGCACTGTAAAGGTCTCATGTACAGCATGCCAAAAGGAATTCCGTTGGACGCTGCTGCCAGTAGACCCAACAGTCTCTCGAACTGTTTTACAGTGCGTGACTGGCCTAGCCTCAGCTCTTCTGTGGCTGTTAGGATAATAAATCCCATACCACACCAAGGAAAGTGGTTCTCTGTACTGGAGAAAGTACACTCTTCTTGGCATTGAGCCTCAACCCCAACATCTCTATATGAGCGAGAACGACACCTCAGTGCCGAACCGCCAACTGCTCTGATTCCGCTAGAATCAGCCAGTCGATATAATTCAGAATGCATATGCCCTGAAGCCTGAGAGGGGCTAAAGCTGCATCCATGCATTTCGTGAATGTGCGGGGTGACAAAGCTAGGCCGAAAGGAAGAACCCGATATTGGTATTCTTTGCCCCTGAAAGAAAACCTCAGGAACTTCCTGTGCTGAGGGAGGATGGAGATATGGAAGTATGCATCCTTTAGATCTATCGTGACGAACCAGTCCTCGGATCTGATTTGGGTCACGATCTGTTTGAGGGTCAGCTAACTTGAACTTTAGTTTCTGAACTGACCGAATAAACAGGCGAAGATCTAAAAGGGACGCAACCCTCCATCCTTTTTTTGGAACAATGAAATAATGGCTGTAAAAACCCGACTCTCTGACGGGTGAGTACACCTGTTCTATAGCTTCTTTGCTAACAGGGCCTTTACTTCTTGTCCCATTACCAGAGCCTGCTCGGGATGCACCACTGTGGGCAGCACCCCGCTGTAATGAGGAGGACGAGAGCCAAACTGGATTCTGTAACCCTTCTCTACAAACTGCAGGACCCAATGAGAAATATTCGGCAGAAGCATCCACGCTGCCAGAAAATTTACTAAGGGAACCAGCCCCTCGAGGCTGGTCTCTGGTGTTACTGAGGGAGCCAAATCTGGAGCCTGAAACATAATGGCAGGAACTACCTGACCTGACTACTCAAAAGCCCCCCTCAGAGGGCGCGAAACCAATGCTGTACCGCAGCATAGCATCAGCGACTCGCTGGAGACCGCTGCGCCCTGAAGCACCGGAGGTGGCAGGGTTGGCAGGAGGGTCTCGTGAGGACCCCGAAATGGAACGGGCACCGTGAAATGAGGTGTACACCACTCTACTTCGGTCGGGGCTGTCCTCACAGGCCTGATGCCTAAGCATCAGGACCTTTTTTTTTTTTTTTTTTTGAACCGAAGCTTTCTTCGCCTGAAGAACGGTCCTCAGATCCGGCTTAGGCTTAGGCGACTTCGGTTGAGAGGGTTGCGTCTGTCTCCAGTATCTACATGGAGGAACACGAGACGCAGCACTCTCTTTCTGTGCACATAATATGATGAACTCGACGGCTGGGGCTGCTCACGCCCAGCAGCCCCAGGGGGGCTGGACACAGCGAGGGAGAAACCTTATTATATATATATATATTTTTTTTTTATATATATATATCTTTTATCACCTAACAACGACCGCATGGAATGCGTCGCCGAAGAGACCCGAAGGCTCAAATTTCGCTATATCCAGAACCCCAGCAGATCGGCCTGATAAGCCTGGAGCATTATAATATAGATTTCTATAAACATTCTCCAGCTGACCTGCTGCCGTATAAGCTTTACCCATAAAACCAAAGTAGTTCTGCTTAAACCTACGCGCTGCCTCGGCAAACGCGAGATCCCAGCCACAGAATCTTATTTTTGCAAAATACACTTGAAATCTAAGCGGTGCCTCGGCAAACGCGAGATCCGAGCTAGATTCTGATTACAACATTAAACCTACACGCTGCCTCGGCAAACGCGAGATTCTTTAGTATAGGCTTATGAGCAAAGCAGAGACTTAAATGATGATACTGGACCAGGTGAAAAAATAGCATTTTCCTATTTTTATTTCTGTTCAGCCTGGGGCATCATATCATAACCGTAATCTTTCAACCCTCTAATCTTGAATAAACATTTAACACGAGGGCTGAAAGTAGTGATAAATACGGTTTATTCCATAATTTAAATATTCAGTGTGTAAATCAGGGAAAAAATGGAAGCCTCGTGGTGGAGATAATGTGATAGAAATAAGAAAACGCTCGTCAAGTTTCTTAGGACGAGCGTTCCTTTTTCTCAGCTGGCCATTAAATATTTAATTTACTAACAGCACGGGACAAAACCTCCACCAGTTCATCATATACTGGAAAAATAGATGGCGAATCTAATTCAACAGTGTGTGTGCTTGCTTTCACTTTCAATATTCTCAACACAAACCTCCTCGGAGGAAGAAATGAAGGAAAAAGGGCTCTCTCTCCCCGAGCGGAAGAAACCGCAGAGCGTGCTTCCAACACTGGGGAGATAGAGCTGGATCTTCCGGGCAAGGAAGAAGAAAAGGCCCTCGGACCGTTCTCCCACCCCTCCAAAAGATCCTTTTGCGATCCCCAGGAATGCATTCTCCGCGCCGCCTCGGCAAACGCGGGTCCTGCATCCCGTGAGAATCGCGAGCCTGCCACTATCATACAGAGTGACAGGCGAGAGCAGAGCATGCTAATCTGGTAGTTTCACTTTCACAATGTTAGCACTCAGCATGCTCTTACTCTCAAACAAAATGCCACAAAGCTGTGTGTGTCCCCACCCGTTTAAATAAACGCGGGCAGGGAGGAACACACTGTTTTTACATTTGTTTCGCCATAACGTTTCCGACAATATTGTAACAGACAACAATAAATAGACAGAGACAGTTTGACACAGATCGCTTGCTGAGGCAACAGAAGCTAAATGCCGGCGAGCAGCGGAAGTGCTCTTATCCTTTCCTGGTTCATGACGTCACCCGCCCGTGACGCTCATTCTCTCATTCCATTGGACTAGTTGGCATAGATGCTTCAGACGCAATCACGCAAGAGGCGTTCCCACCGTGTCGTTCGACGCATCTCGAAGTTCCCTTTTTCGATAAAGGGAACATAATGGTAACTTAATTGACAGCCCAGTATCATAGTTGACAAAAGTAACATAGTTGAATGGACATGACAAAGTATGATGATGTATTTAACAAAAACAATCCTAAACTATATCAATTATTATATGTTAGCTAATCTTTTATTGCATTTAATCAAGACCTGTTGAATATTTCATGACATAAAGGAGAAATACAGACGCACATCAGTTTACAAGGATCAATCACAACTTTATTAACAAGCACATATATCATAAGCAAGAGATCCTAACATAGAAAACAACAACAACAAAAGTATCAAAAACAGCACTTACACAAAAATTCCACCATGTAAACATTTTGAAAATCTTGTTTGTGGAATGAAATACAGTAGTGCATTGTATTGAACAAAAAATAATAGTCAAGTGAAGTCAAGTCACCTTTATTTATATGGCGCTTTTTACAATACAAATTGTTTCAAAGCAGCTTCACAGAGATAACAGGAAAATAATGTTATAATAGTATTGTTAAATTCAAAATTAAATGTTAAATGTATAATAGTATTGTTAAATTCAAAATTAAATGTTAAATGTCCTCAACTAAGCAAGCCAAAAGCCAATGGCGACAAAGGCGAAGAGAGGCGAAAAAGGCAACAGTGGCAGGGAACCAAAACTCCATCAGGGACAGAATGGAGAAAAAAAACCTTGGGAGAACCCAGGCTCAGTCCTCCTTTGGCCAACGGCCCAACAGTGTGTGATTATGATTTAGGCAGCATAAGGTATAAGCATTAGTCAGAGGTCAGATGTGATCAGAACTTTCACGATATTTATCCAGTTCATCTGGTTGGGGGTCGGAGTCATCCCGCCGGTGAGGAGATGAGAATGTTGAGGTGTCCATGAGGGCTTCAGTGTTGATGAGGCTGGCACTTCAGGGATGCGTTGTCGTCGTGTCCAGGTGATGGTCCTTTCCAGTGCTTAATTTGTAAAGTGGGAGATCCCGGAGCGCAGAGGGGGGTGGATCCGGCGACTCAAAACGGGGGTTGGAGGTAACGGAACAATTTTTTTTTTACACTGCCTACATACACACGCACACACACAGCGTTGTAGCTATGTAGCTTCTCTGACTAAAAAAAAAAAAAAACTTAACGCTGTGTGTGTATCAGGGCAATGTTTATTTTAATTTCAGAACATGCACTGCATAGGTGCGAAATCTTTGCTTGTTTGGGATCGGAGCAGCGTATTTGGAAATAGCTAAGCAAACTTTGTTGTCTTTTTGACATTTTTCCCCTGAGTGAAACGAGGCTAACAGCAATCTCAACCAGCACTACAACTGCGTATTTGTCACTTGAAGTGCCTCCGCTCCCTCTCCCCCTTCTGTCACACCGGACGAGAAGCGTCGCGTCTATACAACTCAAGTCTCGAGGTATCGCTGACCGGATGCGCACTTTCTCAGTTTATGGCCAGTGTTGTGAGATGTGTCTTTAATGTGTTCAGTTCGGGACAGCTCAGTGTGTGTGTGACCGAGAGTGAGCGAGTGCGCTTGTCGAAATTGTTCCCCACATAGCAGCGAATGAGTTTGTGTGAGAGTAATACGGTGATCCGTGCAGGTAGCTAGCTATGTGCAGTGTATTTCAGTGCAGTCAGTCAAATAAAGCACCTAAACTCTTCTGCAAGACGGCCTCGTTATCCTTTTATATGCTACCATCACACCAAACAGCGTGAAGTTTCGGGAGTTAACCCCGGGAGGAGAATTACCGGCCCTGGAGAAGACGAATCTCCCCGGTGTCTCCCAACCAAGGTAAGGAGACAGAAGCAGGAAAGGTTAACACCAGCAATAATGTTATGTTTAAGGACATTATGGAATTAAGATAATGCCTTTATTATGTTATGATTGTACTGTACAATTAAATACAATCGGTCTGCAGACTTTACCTCAGAGCGTCTGTTAACTGAATGAAATGAATTGAGAAAAATTCATGAAAACCCGATAATATCAGCAATTTTCATTCAAGCAACTGATTTCTGTAAATGAATGTAAAACTAAATGTATATTGCACCACAGGGTGAAGTAAGATAGTATATAAGTTACATTAACGACGCCGAATGGTGCTACTGTTGTGTTTACTCAGAGAATAATGTGTTCGTTTGCCCGGCGCTGCGCTTCTCGCCCGCAACCCACTTTATCCTGAAAGTTTACCTCGCATCGAAACTGCAAACACAAGATTTTTGTGGAACTTCAATGGGGAATAAAGACTAACAAGACAGATAACAACATTGAACACTACACAAGCAGTAATTTTTTTAATTTAGGCGACTAATTTTCCATAGTGACAGGAGGTGCCGGATCCAATAAAAAAGGTTCCGGATCCAACGTCAGAGGTGCCGGAACATGTTCCGGCGTGTTCCGGCTCAAATTAAGCCCTGGTCCTTCCTCAGATCTGGAAATGGCCTGGATCCGGCGGTTTGCGGTAAACCTCGGGATAAACAGAGAGACTAATATTAGCGTAGACGCCATCCTTCTTATGATGTACAAAGTACATCAGGAATTATGGGAAGTGTTCCCAGTTCCGGCTGATCTAATCTATGCAGCCTAACATCTATAAAAAAAAATGTGGAAATGGAAATCTATAATGTGTTATGTGTATGCTAAGCCAAAGAGATGTGTTTTTAGTCTAGATTTAAACTGACAGACTGTACTGCTTCCCGGACCATGTTAGGAAGATTGTTCCAAAGTTTTGGTGCTAAATAGTAAAAGGATCTACCGCCAGCAGTCGATTTTGATATTCTAGGTATTATCAACTGGCCAGAATTTTGAGATCGCAATAGACGTGAAGGACTATAATGCGTCAAGAGCTCGCTCAAGTACTGGAGCTAAACCATTTAGTGCTTTGTAAGTAATCAGCAAT
>JAZAVI010001828.1:0-23295 GCA_036326025.1 Chrosomus eos | reverse complement strand
CTCCGGTTCTTGAAGGCTTGCCCTGCGTAATTATCAGTCGGAAGTTATAATGGAACTCTTTAGGGAGGAAAAACTAGCTTTGCAAATTCTCCCCCCCTCATCATGACATTGACTGCGCGAAGCTAACTGTTTTAAAATATTGCACTTATACCCAAGGGGAAATGTATAAAGCCCTTCATTTTGGTCTTTTTCTTTCAAATTTAAACATAGCTTGACCTTTAATCGGGGATGAGTTAGTTGGCCCACAGTATACGCCATAAAAACCAAAGAATTCAAGGCCCCTAAAGGGTCTGTCAAAACTTAAAGTGGACTGAATTTACATATCATTGTGAGGAAACCTACTGCTTCAATTGTTAAAAAAAAAAAGGGGGCCCCGCTTACTGAATGCGCTCACCGCGGTTCCCCACGCCCCCCCCCAAAATGCAGGACGATACAAAGAGAGGGTCGATTGCAAGAGACGAGAGTGCAAAATCCGCCGTGATTACACTCGACCCATTTTTCTCCGGCTTGTGAATAAAAGATTGTAAACATCAAAAGCATTCAGAACAAACAGAGGCCCGGGCCCCCCTGGGAAACGGGCATAAAAGGAAGATATCATGTAATTTTGCAGTAATGAAAACAAAACCCGGTTGATGGAAGCTGCACCTTCATGTCTGGGGGTTTATGGGGCTGGAAGGGCTTCGATACAGTGGTAAGCTCATTAACCCGGAAAAGTGAACCAAAATGAAACGGAACCCCCTCTAAACTCCAGCCATCCCACCATCCATAAGTTATTCTGTGGATGGAAAACCCGTTCTGGAAAACTCACTGGATATGTCTAGAGAGAAATAATAGCGCAAGTTATGCAACAATAAACACCCCAGGCAGCAGTAGGATAAAACTGCTTTCACATGACATCATGACGTGCATGTGTAAAATAAAATTATTCATACATTAAAAAAAAATTACAAATATTTAATTCAATGAGCAAAAATATGATCCAAACTACATTAAAATGTAAAGAAATGTAAACACTTTTATGTTTAAAAGAATAATAAAATTTTGAAAAATAGAAAGTGTAACATAATAAAAAATACTAAATATGTTCCAAACTAAATATATATAATATATATATATATTATATATATATATATATATATATATATATATATATTTTATATATATATATATATATATTATGCATTGTTGCATTCAGTATGATATATAATATAAATAAAAAAAAATAAAAAATATACAGAAAAAAAAACATAAAATAGAGAAAAAGAAAGAAATAATATAAAAAATAAACAGGATCCAATCAGCATATATTGATTAATTTATTAGTTATTTTAAAAAAGTACAATAAAACAAATCAAGCACTCTGATAAAATATTGGGTCTAGAAAAGGGTGCCAAAATAAGTCAGATTTTTTTTTTACTTTCCAAATGTATAGTATTTTCCATTTGTTATTTCAATTTAGTTTGCGCTAATTTCAATCTATGACTGTTTCTCCTTCTTTTCAGTCTAGTTTAAAGTTTCAAATTTGCATATCATGTGCAGTTTACATGCTACAAATCTAGTAAGAGTAGATGCTTACAAACTGAATAAAGATCTGAACAAAATGCTGTACTGAAGGACAGATACACTAGCACAACGCCAGTGACACAACCCAACCATGTCATTCAAAGTCATCTCCATCCAAAAAGAAAATGCAATCTACATGCAAAAGAGATAAACGCCCTCCATCATTGATTATTCCCAAACACAGTCTGCCCTAAAGACAGTGAAGAGCTAATCCAAAAGCCTGAGGTTTCCATAATATTATATTCCTCCACCAGACACAGCCTGAAGAGCAATCTAACAGAAACGCCACCGTAAGCAGTGGATTTACACAGCGCCCATTAAGTCATTAATTCTTAAAGAGGGATACCTCACGCCATCCTCGATCAATAATCAAACGTGTCATGCTAGATTGGTGCGGGCGCTGAGGCCGTAATCGACCCCTCACGTGGCCGATCATTAACGGCAACATTCATTGGAAACGCTCTTGTTTTGCCAGCACTATCTGAGGTGTTTAATTGCCTTCCATAGAGCGTCTGCCATGAGGAAGAGAGTCATGTGTCCCGCGAGTGCTCTGAGGATGTGCTATCGACTCGGGTATTGGGTGCGCGGTGTCGACTGGATAGCTCTTTCGCTCGATATCTTCGGCAGCTGGCTGTGTATTAATGATCCTCCAGTGTGCAGGGCTTTACCCACGTCCCATCGCTGCCGGAAATAGGCCCACAAAATAATCTGCTAATCGTGGGTGTACTGTACAGATGAGACCTATCAGGTACAGAGCTGGTTCAGGTGTTTGTGGGGAATTTCACACGGATGTGGCGGCAAACGCGGGGCGCGGGCGTTCTCCATCACCGCTAATTTGACATTGACTGCTTTTAAACGTCTTCTGCGATCTAGCATTAAAAACATGATTTTGATGAGCGACCGCACGGCTTCTGTGCTTCTGGCCTCACTTTTATTACGCCGTCAAACTTTTATCGCCGTGTCATTTGGCAGAGCTCGACGAGACGGACGGGAAGAGGAACACTGAGAGAATTTTAAAAAAGGGCTGGAGGCGTCAGATGTAAATTAGCAGAAAGGAGCGACATTTGGACTGTCACAATATAGGACACTCTGGATTAACACTTTTTATTAGGTGCAGGACAGCTTTAACCCAGGTTTGTTAAAATATCACTGCTTTTAACCATTGAAAAAGAAATAAGCCATATGTTACGGTGATTTTAAAATGATTAGGGGGATTTTAGATGTGGTAAAATAACTCTTTTTGGATGATATAAAATAGAAAATGAAAAATAATTATATTAAATAAAATAGCATCAAATCAATGTAAAGAAAAATATAAAAAAATACAAATAACGTAATAAATATTAAAAAATCTATCACAAATAATCATAAAAATATAAACCAAACAGCACATAAATAAATAATAATTAAACAAATAAATAACTAGCTGTAAGTACAAATAAAGGGTTTAGGGGAAAAATGCTGTAAATCATGGTGATTCCTTCTATATAAATATATATATATCCTTCAAATAAAATTGTGTGGCTTTTTGCTTTGAAAGGGTTCTAACCATAGACTGTAAAAAATATGGACAAAGCGTCTGTGACGTCACCCACAGACTTTCTGAATAACGGTTTTGAAGCCGTTTATGGGGGGTGTGGGCGGCGCCATCTTTGAAAATCTTGAGAAAGCCTAACCCCGCCCACCTTCTGGTCAATCCATATATGGGTAAAAGGGGGGGCTTATGTGTGAGACTGAGCCGGCCGGTGGACGCGCCTCTTTAGACAAGCAAGCACAATGTTCAGTCAAGCTGCAGCCTCAGCTATCTGTAACATTACTATTGCGAGTGTATACAAATATAAGTAAACACTATGCAGATTGAATGAACAACATAACGGAGAATGTTTTTATGTTTCCACTGTTCGATCGCGCCCGCGCACCACACACACACACAGTTCGATCGCGCCTGCGTCTCTCTCTCACACACACACCACAGTTCGATCGCGCCTCTCTCTGAGGCAATTTAATGCTAACTGTTGCAGTGCCACTGCCCACAAACATTGATGCTAAATACTGCTAACCAGGTTAAATAGTAGTGGAATGTCACTCACCGGTAAAAGTGGAGCGAAGTCCTCCTATAGTGTCGGTTAGTGCAGTTTATAGCAGATTTTATGTACGATATTCCAATTTATGCTGTGAAAACGGACATTTTAACATGGGGGTCTATTTGCTCCCTTTTGGGACCTGCCCCTAGCGTATTTTCGATGTATTGCAGTTTTTCGCACTTCCGGGTAGGCTTCATTGATCAGATTATAATGTTGCCGCTTGGTTCTAACCACCATTCAGAGATAAATGTTATACCATGGTCTGGGTGAATGCTCGAATATGATTGGCTTCAGGGTGTCCATTAAAAAGTGATAGAGAACACCTATTAAAGGAGTTCTGGTGAAACTGACTGTTTACCGTTCGAAATTAATAAATAAATGCGCTGGCTACATCAACTGCGAGTAACCATAGCAACAGGCAGTCAATAAACTGAAGGGTTCTACGAGCTGAGCGGACTATAAATATCTCCGGTTGCTAAATAAACCGTCAGACGTAACCAGGGAATCCAAGTTATTGTCTGTAAAAACTTTAGATTTCGATTGTAAAACTAATTAAAATAGAAACAAATTTTTAAAAAATGTGTTATTTTGGCAAGTGACCATGGTATAAGCGGGTTAATGCTCTTCGAGGTGTCCATTGTCTACGTACTGTATAAATGGACCTCTGCTGCACATCGGACGGTTCACTCCTCGCCATCGTCCATTAATACCTGACAAAGGACACCTCGTCGGGCATTAACCCTTACATAAACAATGCTTAAACTTGAACTAAAATAAGACGATATCGTTGGAACTAGAGGTCTGCACTCCCGCGGGAGTCCCGCGGGACCCGCGGGTCGCGACGCAAAACAGTGCGGCGCGGGACAAATTTTGAAAGGTCATTGCGGGAGCGGGCGGGATGATGAGGTGCACTTGCGGGTGCGGGCGGGAGGGAGAATACGCTGCACTCCCGCAAATTAAATGTGAGTGTAAAGCAGAGACCTGCACTCCCGCGGGACTACCACGGGATACAAAACAACTAGAAACAAATAAATCTAATGCACAAGCAACAAGGATAACTAAAATAAAAACGATTTTTTTTTTTATTCACAGAGAGGCAAAATGTCTGCACCACATGACTCATGTGGATTGTTTAGTGCTACAGATATTAGTTCATTATTAAAGAAAGGAACATGCAAAACTACTAAACCAAACAAAGAAAAGTCTGATATTTGGAAATGTTTTAGTAGCCTAGTAGGCCAATGCGACAGCAATGGAAAGCACCTTCCTTTTGCGAGCTGTTACAAATGCAGCAAAATACTCACGTAGGCTACAAGTCTGTAAATTCAGGTCTGAAGTGTCATGTGTGCACCGTTTTGAAAGAAAAACTTCCCTGACGTTTACGGCAAGTCAGTCGAAAGTGTCAAGTGCACTCAATAGTAGATGTAACAACAGAAAAATGTGCATTCCAGCTTCCAGCACAGCATCGAGGGCTTTCACCTATTTGCGGTCGCTCGCATGCTGGAGCAAAAACGGATTAATCTGAAGCCCTCATCAGTGAACGACATGCTATTCCTAAAAAAAAAAATACTAGGCGGGATTTTGCGGGCGGGAGCGGGACGAAACTTGATTGTCGCGGGCGGGAGCGGGAGAAAATAACATATATTTTTGCGGGAGCGGGCGGGAGCGGGCGGGAGCGGGCGGGAGCGGGACGGAAAAATCCGTCCCGCGCAGGTCTCTGGTTGGAACCTCTTTCAGAATTATTTTTTTTTCCAGCTCATGAGCGATAAAAACATTGACAGCCAATCAGAATCCATCCTGCTTTAAAGAGCTTGAGTAGCAGACTAGTATAGTATAGTTATCGTTATAGTTGTCTTTATAGTTATCGTTCTTGGTTTGAACGGGCCTTTATTATGGCAGGATTATGTTTTGTCCTGCAGCATCTCCACCTCAATAATGATTTATCTGAATTATTTCTCACCGGTTATGAATAGAAAAACAAAATTGCATGCAAATTTCCTTGGGGAGCCACTAAATGAAGTTTGTTGCATTAGCCCAAACAAACTCCAGGCCGTTTATCATGGGTCAGTTGGTCATTACTGTGCTCAGTCAGGCTGTTTCAGTCGCTCTAATCTCAAGTTCCACTTCAGGACTTTCTGCCTTCGCTGCATTTACAGCCATAACATGCACAGAAAGTTATTATGAGCTCACCAGTTAAACCCTCAAACCCCTGCGATAGCCATCTAACACCAACAGTGCTTAATTACAACTCTCCCCCACACACTTACAATGTACTCAGAGAACAGTATATACTAATATAATAATTCAGTCCCATAATAAGCCTGCCACTGTGATTTAAAAAAAAACATTTTTATATTATATTTTTATATATATTTAAAATAAAGTAACTTTTAAAATGACATTTTTTTATATATTTTTAAATGACATATTTTTTATATATTTTTAAATAAATAACAAAATAAAATGTGTACATTGTACTATCTATCTATCTATATATATATATATATATATATATATATATATAGAATGCTATTAATAATTTTTATTTTATTGATTTATTAATACAAATTTATAAATACAAAACTATATTTTAAATAAATTAGTTTATATTTAATTTCTAAATACAATTTTATATTTGTATATAAAGTTTTGTTTTTTAAATACAATTTTATCATTTTTAAATCAAGATTTTGACAATTTCTTTTATAAAACATATTTGTAAAATAAATAAATATTATAAATGTTATAAATGTTATATTTATATTGTTATAATGTTATATTTTTTTAAATATTATATTTAAATTTTATATTTGTAATTAAATACAAGTAAATGCATGAATATATATTTTTAGATGCAGTTTTATTTTTTTAAATATAATCTTATAATTTTTAAATAAAAATATCTATTTTTTAAAATAAATAATTTTATATTGTAAAATAAATAAATAGAATGTATAAATTGTACTGTGTGTCGTGTTGAATTTCATTTGAGCTGATACAATAATTAGTAGATTTGTACATAATGATTTATAATCAGAAATGAGAATCTAATAATGATCCACATTATTTTATTCTCTTTAAAAAAGCATTATTGTTCAATCTAATCTAAAAAAAAAAACTGCTAATTTATAGTCCTCTGCCTCTCCATCGCTCTAGAAAAGGTGTATTTGAAATCAAAGTATGTAGACGCTGTGGCCCAAGCCGCCATCAAAGCTGACATTTTGTTGAAAAGCTGTGCTTTAATAAAGTTTTAACCAAATGTATTAGTCTTTGATGTCAGGCGGTTTGATTTATTACTATTTTATCTAAAAAAAAAAACAGTAGTTCCCTCACAGAGCCGAGGCTTTTCCCCACAGCTCACTGTAGACGGAGGCTGGATATTTGATCTGTCGCTGGTCTCGGGAACACTGTCGAGTCCCCACAGCAGGTGCCGGTGGCGTTATTTGCATCTCTGCCGGAAACAAGCATGTGAAGATGACTGCAGGCGGACGGGCTACTCGACCGCAGCCAAGGACATCGAGAGAAGTGTGTGGAGTCAACACGCGGCCTCCTTTAAAACAGCACAAACCATCTTATCCACGTCATCATGCCTCATTCTTTAAAGAGCTGCGTTCACGGGTGAAGGACATGCCGGTCAGGCCGTGAAAGCAAGACGTTTCGTGACACTGATGCTACAGTATATTGTTAATTTAGATGCATTACTTCAAGAGAGCTGAATGAGGTTAGATCAGGCACATATTTGATGTTTAACAGGGTAAATCTCATGAAACATGTCTGGGTCACATAAAACATCATAAATACCTATATAAATAATCTCGAAGTGCAAAGATATTTAAAATATGCTTTTTTAATGCAAAATATTATTTTCACATTGTTGTAATGCAATAAATACATTATATATTATGATAATTATATATGATTTAAATTGTAAAGTATTTATATTGTAGTATTTGTGCCTTTTTTAATTGATGACTATTTCAATAAAATAATATTTATTTTTATACTTTACTGTAATACTAATTATGCAAAATGCAAAAAAATATCTATATTAGCCACTTTTTTAAGGGTAAAAGAAAAATATATTGGAGTATGACATTTAAATTATCATTACTGCAAAATGGTGTCAAATTAAAAAATGTTACTCTTTAAACCAGATACATGCATCAATTATGTATAAATGCTTTACTGTTCAAACAACATTTATTATTTTTACATTAGTTTGTATTTATTCATCTATATAAGAGTATTAACATTATATTTATTCATCAGAAATATTATATTTATTAATTTAATACATTTTTAGGGTGAAATATGACCAGACATGTTTTTGTGAAACTCAATCAAGAACATAGTTGAGAGAGACTTTGGTCCAATGAAATCTCACTGTGGGCGGAGCTACATAGAGCAACATTACATAAATTCACCAAAATATGGACAAAACAACAACAACTAAGGCCTCTTTCTGCTGTGAATGTCTCCGTTTCATTTTCTCGCCTCGGAAAAGCAATCTGCATTTATTTGCTTCATCTGTGACTGTTGATTTGCACTTTGACCCCGACAGTAGCAAGAACTAGTACAAGAAATGATGCCAAGACACGCATTTAGTCCATTTCACCAACACGCCTCCATGTGTTTTTACACAAGGAATATCAAAAACAATCAGAGCCGTGACCTTCCGAGACCCACATCTGCAACGGCGATGAGGGAAACACACACAAATGCGTCATTGACTCACTTGAGGGTTCATGAATATATTTGCATAGATATTCTGATCAGTCTCGATCATCTAGAGGAGTCAGAGTTCATCTGCATATCTAATACGGCTAAATAAACTCAAAACTAACCTCCATAGTAGAGAAATATACGTTGATCGGATGTCACATGAACGTTTACATCTGCATAAATGCGGTTGAGCATTACTTCGATTAAATATGCAAGTCATGCAGCCGTTTAGAGGCGGAGTATTTATGGGCCAGGTCGGCGGGCCGCGCTGACAGGCATAAAGATGGTAAATGAAGCCCATTTGAGCGGACGGGGAAGGGCACATCGATGACAGATTGGTATTCCCTGCCAACACTCGGATTTCAAGACAAACAGTTCAAGTTTGTGAGTACTTTGTGTGTCCTGCTCTGGTAGATATAGATTCGTGCGAAAGTCTAAGTGAGTTCTTTAAAGGGATAGTTCACCCAAAAATGAAAATTCTGTCACCCTCAAGTTGTTCCAAACCTGTATGAGTTTCTTTCTTATGTTGAACACAAAAAAAGACAAAAAATAGTATTATGAAAAATTCTGGTAACCAGACAGGTAGCCATTGACTCCAATAGGATGGCTACCGTCTAAAAAATTTTTTTTATGAAATTTAAGGACATAAACAGCTTAAAAATCTTAAAATCAGCATGAAACGGATTTTGCGATTGTCTTTCTTCCGTATTGATACATATATCAGAGTGAAATGGCTTCTAGAACAATGGACACATGTAGGGCGGGGCTTGATTTGGTTCATGGGGAATTAAAGGTTCTCTGTCACGCATTTTTTTAGGCCAAAACATTTTTTGTCACATACAGCAAACATCTCCGCACTATCCGATAGCTGCCTGTCCCTGAACACACTGTAAAAAGACGCGGTCTCTGCACACACCCCAGGCTCCACAAACAACAACAAAAACAAACTGGGCTAACCCGCGTCACGAAACATAACAAACTGTTCCAGTCAATAGCCGACCAGAAGGATTTGGGGGTGGTTTGGGGGGTTAGTGCGGGTCTAGCTAGCCTCCGTATTGTTTGACAATACTTTAAACATCAACAAGAAGTGACGTCACCCGACATCGCTTAGAGCACCTTTAATAAAGAGCATTAGTACCAACCCACTTTTTAAGAAGTGTTTGTTCCGAAGTATTTTTTCTATTCATTTCTCCCAAAGGGATATTAAAAAGGTATTGGTTAAAACGCTTTAGTCCATGAGCCAAGCCAACCAGCTATGTGGTGAATCAACATTACAAACTTCGATTTGAGGCAAAAAAAAAAAAAAAAACGATTTGAAATTGGACAAAAAGACAACAATGAAAAGATGAAAAGACAATGAAAAGATCTACAATCCCATTAAGCAATGCGAACAACAATCAAAATAGAAACGGTCGAAATATGAAACTATTAATTAAAAAATGTTGATTATATAAAAACACTATTTTTTTTTTTTTTTGCCAAATATGCATACATATTCAAATATTTCAAATTGATTACATGCTGTGCTTCATGGGAGTGGGTGGAGGGAAAGAGATCTTTTGGCACATTTTGCTCGTTTAAACTCTCTAATTGGAGGAATTTTCTGTACAGCATCATGGGTAATGTAGTCTTTCACCACTAACTCAATGTTAAACACGATTATTTTAAAACTAAATTTAAATAATGCGGGCTGACGGCTTGAACAGAAGCAAAATACCATTGATTAACAACCTCATCGCTCTCAGTAACGCTTTAAAGATTTAGAAGTTATTTTAAAAATCGAAAATATTTCACTCCCGGAACCCGACTGTTGCACTCTTGGATGGTTGTGGTTTGCTATTGGTGGATCTCATGTGAGTGACAGGTAAACACGTCATCAGAGAAGAGAAGATACTTTGATCAAAGATTACGAGGCACATGAATTAAAAAAATTTAAGAAATCATGTTTAAGAAATACCACAATGTTCCATAAAAAAACAAGAATTGTCGATTCATTTCATGGTGACTTTAAATGGTATAACAAAAGTCTTTATTTTAGGAGGTCTTAAAATCTGAAGATGGAAAAAATGGGAATCATGATACAGCCTGATGTAATTAAACTTCAAAAGGCTATGATTTCATCAAATAAATATGAGTGCTTCACCTTCAAAGTTAAAACACAGAGGTGTTCCACAGGCTCACAATCAATGAATATCATTATTTTGATTTTTTTTCTCCCCTGGTTATTATTGGTATACACAATATTTGACTCTGACATTTAATACAACAAACTCTTGTAGCGTCTATCTGGGCTTCCCTGTAATAGGAAGAACAGTTTATGTAGGCCTAAAAATAATTAGATAATTATTAAATACAGTTTGAAGAAGAATTTAAAAACCAAATGTACTTTTGATATTTTAACAAATCATTATGCTGGTAAATGGCTCATTGTATCACTTTATTAATGAAAAAACTAAATTTTATAATTGCGCTCCTACATTTTTCAATGTAAAAAGCATGTGGGGGGGAAAGTATGTTTCAAGCCCTTCCTCCATCTCAATCCGGACGCATCAGAGAGAAGAGGAGAAGAGGCTGTTCCTGCGGCGCTTCGGCTCTTTAAAACTCACTCCTGAGGCGTCACACTTTTGTAAACACAGATAAAATGAACTCGCCACAATCCCTCTGCATCAGCAGCACTAACACCTCCTGTGGGACACATTCACTGCAGGACATATCTGCTTTCTGAGACGCCATATTACAGCCCAGAGTATGAGAGAGATCATTCTTGAAGTCATAACTGACATGTAAAGTTGCGGCAACAGCAGGAACGCAGCGGAAGTAACGTTAGCTGACGTGCTCAGCAAGATTGGCATCACACTCGTCATTTTGCTATGACCGTAGTGTCTCCTAAAAGATATATCCTACTGTAAAGGTAAAAAACATGGATCATTTGAGTATAGCACAACTATTTTACACATAACAGCATATTTTATGCTGGTATTGCAATAACTGTGGAAACCGGTTTAAATTTTTCTGCAACATTTCCCTCCAACAAAACCAATTTCTCACATCTGAGATAAGACCATACAAAAATAAGCCCCTCAGACCATAATCATCTGCTTTCCATAGATAAACAAATACACATATTGTCATTAGAAGTGGTGTTTGTGGTGTTGTAGCGATATGTAAGAAACCAACGAGAAGCAGAAGTCATTTTATTTGAGAGAGCAGCTCTGTGCCGCCCACTCACTCGCTGTGATTTGTAACCTCGGCGAAGAACATCTATTGTGACTGTCAGACCAACTTTAATACAGCATTACTTTCTTATATTAGAAAAACACACACACACACACACACACACACACACACACACACACACACACACACACACACACACACACACACACACACACACACACACACACACACACACACACACACACACACACACACACACACACACACGTCAGAGCTGTTGCTGTTCTCGTTCAAGCATGAAATATACGGCCTATAGAGAAACGGACAGCAGAGCACAGGTAACCAGATAAACCTGCCAATTTAATATCAAGATAAGATTATGGAGGGGAAAAACATATTGTGAGCTTGTGAATCGTATGTGATGAGAAAGGCACAAAGAAACATATAAACATGTCTTTCTATAGTGCTGCAATCTCTCTGACAGTCAGTGGAAATGAAGGCAGCGCAACATGCGATCCAATTCATCAACGAACTGCTCAACAGGTGCGGCTCTTCAATCAGTCGAATCGGTTGGTGAATCATTTAGAATCAAACACAAGAGTCATTGGTCTGAATCAAGAATTGAATATATTAGCAATTCACTTTTTCACTCATTTTTAAAAATGTTCAAATTTTATTTTTATTTTTAAATAAAACAAATAAACGTCATAAATTCTGATTATTTTTATTGATGATAATAATAATACACTTAATTATACGCTAATAATAATGAAGGTACTCTATATTGATATATTAATATAAAAATATTTAATGAAATAGTATTTATAATTTATAATAGCAATTAAGAATAAGAATAATAAATGTAAATACAATAAGTAAACATCCTAGGCAGTCAATTCAGATTTTATAAATTTATAACACTAATTAATACATGTATTTATAATAATAATAATAATTTGATATATATATATATATATATATATTCACATTATATATATATATATATATATATATATATATATATAATAAAATAATAGCAAAAATAGCAATACATTTAAATAAAATAAGATAAGATAATCATAGGCTGTCAACTAAGATTTTATAAATTTATATAACTAATTATTATTATAATATGTGACCCTGGATCACAAAACAGTCTTAAGTAGCATGGGTATATTTGTGGGAATAGCCAACAAACACTGTATGGGTCAAAATTATAGATTTTTTTTTATGCCAAAAATCATAAGGATATTAAAGCTGCTGTCCGTAACTTTAAGTTAAAAATAATCCAAATTAATTATTTTAAAAAAAAAAACATCTTCAGCCAGTGTTCAAAACTATCTGCTTGCCATAGCTAGATTCAAAACGGTTAGCTTGTAATAATGATTTTAATTCCAGTGGTACTGGTGGGTTTTCGCGGGAAATTCGAGCATGTCTTTGCGTCATTACGTCACATCCGTACACATAAAGAAGGAGTTTCGGCTAGCCGGCTGCGCGTGAAGAGATGTAGAGATGGGCTTTTCTCGCAGCACTTTACATGATTAAACTCATGGCGGATCCAGAAAGATCCAAACAACAATCATCAGTGTCAACTGGAGATTAACCAGTTATAAAACCCAAAAGACTTCATACTTCGGATTTAAGGTGGAAAGAGAAAGAAACCGTCTCATGCGAACACAAGGATACACATCGGTGGGGCTTTTGAAAGGTGCGTGAACTCCCGAAGGGGTTCGAAACGGAAGAAGAGACGGCTTTCTCTGCTGAACAAGTAAGACATTTCAATAGTTCAATCGTGTAACAGTACGTTTTCTTAATTCACACAGTTGTGGAGTTTCCTTTGTTGTGCCTTTCTCGTTTAGCTATTATGGAGAATATGAATTCTGAACTACACAGGTAATCATAAAACACATTAAATAACGTTAGTCATGCAATGCTGATATTGTTAACATGAACAATTTGAGAACAAAGTAGGCTGGCTATGATTTGCACGGTTGCTGTAAATCGCGCTGATTAAATCTAACGATCGTCATGTCGAATGCTTTTCCCCCTTAGTTGATCAGAACAAAAATGGATGTTACTTACTTGTTCAGAAGACATTTTCCGGTGAAAATTCTTATGTTGGTCAAACTTTCAAAAAGTGAATCTGTGATTCTGAATGACGGTATCCACACAGCGCGGTGATTGACAGCAGCACTCACCTCAAAACACTGTGTTCGTCCGCGCTGTTTCATGCCGATTTACATCCAACGTAAATATGATAATTCTAGAATCACTGCAGTTACAGATTTCGAACAGAGATGGCGACAAAAAGGGAAAAAGCTACGGACTGCAGCTTTAAGTAAAGATCATGATCCATGAAGATATTTAGTAAATTTCTTACCTTAAATATATCAAAATTGTATTTTTGTAAGTTGATGCAGCACAATAACCAACAGAAATGGAAACCTATAAAGGCGATTTTCTCAATATTTAGATTTTTTTGCACCCTCAGATTCCAGATTTCAAATAGTTGTATCTTAGCCAAATATTGTCCTATCCTAAAATACCATACATCAATGGAAAGCTTATTTATTCAGCCTTCAGATGATGTATAAATCTCAATTTTAAAAAATGGACACATAAAACTGCTTTTGTGGTCCAGGGTCACATATAACATTATATATATAGTGCATATATAGGCTATGCATATATATAGTACAAAAAACACATATAATACAAATTATTTATTATAATAATAATATATCTATATAAAATATTTAATGAAATAGTATTTATAATTTATAACAGCAATTATAAAGAGTAATTTATAATAATATTATTATTATATTTAAAATATTTATAATAAAATAAATTTAAATAATAATAATAATGTTAGTATTTAAAGTATTTATTCTCAAATGCCTGCCTTCATGTTTACTTTTTTAACCCTGTAAGACCCAAATATAGAAAAAAAAAAAAAAAAAATTTTTTTTCACCTGTCAGATGTTGTTGTAGGAGGCCTCTGATGCAAATAATGAAGGATTTTTTTAAAAATTATGTTTTAGTAAGTTTTTAAGGAAACGTTGTAATATTGCAACGTTGGGCCTATTGGGTAGCAGAATTTCAGCATTTGCACTCACACTGTCAGAACAAATATACAGAACTGCTAAGGGCTCATTTGAAGTGTGGATTGCTTACATAGCACCATAACAGTAAATATGAATAATAATAATCACCCAACAGTCATATTATGAATTATAATTTATTAAAAATAAACATAAAATATAAATATGAAATACAAAACAGATTGAAAACTGTCAAAGAAACAGTGTCCAGTGTTCACTTGCAATGGTAGTCCCAAAAGCAGTTCCTTTCCTCTGAAAAGCAGTGACGGACATTGCACTTCCTGCAGAGCGTATTCGAATATACTTTTTTTCAATGCCTGCAGCGTCCTCTCATTCTGAAATGAAAATAATAGTTATAAGAGTCAGAGTATGTTCAAGTATAAATAATTTATATGTAAATGAATCCTATTTATGTGATACATTCCACTGAAGTCTAGGACTGGCACGCTTACCACAATTCCGCGGTCACGTGACGCCTACCGTGGGTCAGGCCAAAAGCATTGGCCTGCACATGTGTGCACGTTGTGTCCCATGACATGGATTAAAGGTGCAGTGTGTAACATTTTTGACTATTTATTAACAGAAATGCAATATGACATCCATAACTATGTGTTCAGTTGTGTATAAAGAACTTACTTAATAAACCGTAATGTTTTTATTACCTTAGAATTAGGCTTTTATATCTGCATAAGCGCAGGAATCCCCTTCTATGAAGGCCGCCATATTATGACGTCATATTTCTACCGTAGCCGACAGCGAACAAACAGCGTTACAGAGCGCGTTTCGTCACTACCTTGAAAGAGAAGCTGCAGAAAGCTAGAAGAAGCTAGTCACAAACACCGTGAGTAGTGACTTTTCCCTTGTCAGTGGTGTAAATATGTAGTTGGATTGTTTCATGTAACTTAATTCTTCACCCTCGCTGTGTTATGGCTTTGCTATGTGTGGATAAATGAGCTGGTTACGTTCGTGAGACAGCTGATTAGTAGGCTACTCTTGTCATTGACCGGAAAACAGTTACAGGAATCACCAACCCGTCGATCTTGGAAGCATTTTAAGTCGATCGAGTTTCCTAAATCAGAGAAAAAAGGCTATTGTGTGTAATAAGTGGTGTCTATTGGGATGCGGAGGCGCGGGCTGTTACAATCACGTCATTTTTGCCGCACGCACCTTTGGGCTCATGCGGACGCGTCGAGTATAAACAAGGCTTTAACCAGCTCAGCCACAGTAACAGCTCATATTAGCCAGCTAAACTTTTACTACCCTGTTAGAAAAAATCTATAGTTGCATAGTTTCATGTGGTTCTACTCCCTCGCAGTATTATGGGTTTGCTATGTGGGGAGAATGTGCTGGTTATGTTCGTGAGACAATCAGCTGATTACTATTATTTACAACAACTGTGACGAGATCTGTCGTGTTGACAGCTCAGACCAATATTATTATATTATGTATTAAGACCCTTGATCCTCACCTGACTATGGCTTTGTAAACTTTATCCATGATGTGGTTTATAGTGGACTGTGGTACTCCATGTTAGTTGTGGCTTGTTTTACTCTCGCTCACTACGACGATGTTTGTCCCGTTTTAGCCACCGTAGCTTCTTCGAAAGGGAGGGGTGAGCAGTGGGCTGAGCCCTTAGTGTAAACTCGCAAACGAACCGCTAGATGTCGCCAAAAAGCTACACACTGCACCTTTAATTGATTCTAATGACATGGACTATGTCTAATGACATTGTGTCTTCCATGGATTCAAGGTTTTCTAAACAAAACTTATCAAAAGATGGAGCAAATCCGACCTTTTGCGAGTTGTGGAGCGCAATGTTCCATGACACATAATAACATTCCATTCGTATTAGAGATGCGTGGATAGGCTATTATTTAATCCGCAACCACATCACAAACTCATCATCCGTCCGGCATCATCCGCTCCAACGTTTTTTGACTAATGTTCAAAACCGACTGATTGTGTTAAGGTCTATAAGCAATGTGAGGCGCTGCTGCCGGGAGGCTAGAAAGCTATCGGCTGTTCTAGAAAGGAGACTGATCCAATGCAGCAAAGATATTTAAAGGCTAAAGTAGTATAGCATATTAGCTGTTTTATCCCCAGAATATCATCATGAACTCTGTCTCCGATCTGCGCACAGTGACAAAAATAAATAAATAGCCTAAATAAAATGCACATCGGCAAACCTGACCTTACCTGACTAGGCTACTGTACAATTTTATCATTTAATTTTGAATTTTGTTTTTCAAGCTTTCTATTTATTTCTCATGTCTGTGAGGCAAGTAGCCTATACGCTGAGTTTAGTTTTATTTATGAGATGCTCCAGTTCCAGTATTTAACGCGGTTTACCGCTATACCACGGAATTTCTTGCTTTTCGACCGCTGTCAGAAAAAAATCCATACCGTCCCAGCACTACTGAAGTCACACATTTCTAAAAGGAATATACAAACCCCCAGACCTCTTACATCCCCACATTTCAGAACATTAACACCTGTCCCTGAACAATGGACCATGCAACCCCCTACGTCTGAACATCCACACCTGTCCTAGAATAACCATCCTCCAAATCACTCCACAAACAGTGTCTGCCTTGCTACAAGCAGATATTTGGGCAAACAAACAAAGCCCAAAAAAAACTGTATATAGTACTGCTAACATACAGGAACAATTTCAAATACTGGCACTGAAAGGACTTGAAACACTGCAACCAGAAATAATTTATTCATTTAAAATGATTAAAATCTGATCTAAACTGAAAATTATAACAAATAACACATTTAGATATTGGGAATCATCAAATACATTGTATTTCTGTAAGTAAATCTCTTATATGTGAACATTTGAGAAGTGCAATGCCTCCATGTAATGTGCAAGGTGCAAATGCTATTTTGACTACCATTATATCCCAACGTTGTAAAATTACAACAAAGACATAACAAGCTAAAAATCTAATTTGATGCATGCATTCCACAATAACCAAGTATTTACATGAACTAGACATTCTAACAATCACAAAAAAAATATTTCTGGGGTTTTACTTACTTTAATGTTGAGATATCCAGTCCAATGGAACAAGGAGATGCGCTTCCAGGAAAGTTTGCAGGTTGTATGAGTTCATGACCTTATGGCAAGACCTATATACAAATTTACTATCCAATGACATTGTGAGGCTAAACAATAGGACCCATTGGCTATATAAATGTGGTCTTTCAAAAAAATTTTTTTTGCAGATGTGTTTTTTGAAGAGCTAAAAGTGATGTTGTAATTTTACAACCACGGGTCTTACAGGGTTAAAGCAATGTTAAAAATACAAATTTTTAACTTTATTCACTTGAAATACTGTCTGGTTGTTCATGAATTAAAAAACACTCACACACACACACCTACATACACACACACAGTCTAGAACATTTATTGCAATAAATCTTACTTTTAATTAAAAACAAAAAGTTGGGTGGAGGTTAGGCAGTTTCCCCCTGATAATAAAAACTAAAGCTTTGCTTTGCAATAGAAACATGCAATCACACATTGAGAAACACGGAACAACTTATTAGCCGCTCTGAAATTGTTAATTTAGCCTGAACTGAATGGACTAAACAAGCTATTTACCCTCACAGGCCCAGATATAGTGAGAGGACAGGGAACGATAGCAGAGAGCAGCTTTAGTCCTGAGTTAGCAGCAGGTCAGCGCTTTTCCCCGGCCCGGCACATTACACTTTCATTTCTGTTGCCCACAAACACGCCGACGGTAAATAAAGTCATTCACGCCGCTCCGCTCAGACCCCGCCGACCAGTGTCACCACAAACCGAGAGGTAAATAAAAAGCGTCGGGTAGGAAAGTGTGCACTTAAGTGATTTCTGGGGCTTTTACATTTCTGTCCTCGCTCTGCGCTCACAAATATCCATGGAGAGCAGAGATAAGAGCAGAAGAAAGCAGAAGACTCGCAGCGAGAGCAGAGGTCGAATAAAAGACGCGTTATCACTACAAACATTAATTTGATTAGCCAGAAATGGGACTTCTAAAGGGACAAAAGTGTGCGGACTGGAAGAGAAATAAGTTGGAATAAAAACTGAGATGTTAGCTGTATAATTCAGGTCACGTACAACATTAAATGATTAATTTTATTAGCATAATGTGACATGTTGAGTTAAACACAATTTCCAACAAGGAAAAAATGTGTTTGAAAGATTTTTTTTTATTTAATTGTTATGGAAGCTTGTTTCCAGCACGGAATAAAAATGTAATTGGGACGTTTTTTCCATCGCAATTTGATTTTATATCTCACAGGTCTGAGTTCTCAACCATCATCACCAGTTTACGTGTATTTCACAGGAAGTGTGACACTGAAGAACGGATGTAATGCATCTCATTTATCTAAATTCTTCAAGCAGAAAAAGCAATCCTGCCGCTAGTGAAGTAGCTGACAGCCATCAGAGATGGGATGATCATTTGTTTCAGATCAGAAGCGCATCAGGACGGGTTTATGTGCTGGGCTGCTGCAGGGGTGAATGTTTTCAAACAGCCAAAAGAGGAAAACAAAAAGCAATTCATGCTAACACATAGCTAACAGGCTAACAACTCAAAGTTTAGAAACACACTTAGTGTCCACACAAACTACCAAAACTGAACATAATTTTGCATTTTTATTTAATAAAATGCAGATTAAAATGTTTCAAGTGTTTCAAATTCTTAAACATGACTTCTAAGTGAGAAAAGCACAGTTAACAGTTTAATCACTGTAGAATCATGCATGTGAATGCACTTGATGTCAAACTGCAGATAAAGTTGTGATATGCATTTAATAATAATAATATCATAAGTTCAGGGGGATGTTGGAAAGCGGCTTCCCCGTCCTGCCAGACAAACCTCGAGCCCGGTGCGGTTTCTTCAAGAGAGATGCTATGAGCTTAATAACTGCCTCTAGTGCCCGTCTCAAGGAGCCAATTATCCGAGTTTCTCTCGATGGGTGACACGGAGCTTTTAAGCGGCCGTTTGGTTGTGATCAGTTTTGATATTTCCATTGCTGTGGCACGTGGCATCACTGTGCCGTACATCAGAGAGCGTGTCATCACGGAGCCATGGCAACCCAGGAGCCATGGCAACCACGTCCGGGGCCCTAATTAGTATCCCAGTGTCTGTTCAGAGCAGAGACGCTCCAGCGGTCCACAGGCGACGGGAATGAGGAGCACCAGCGGGTTTAACTGCAGGTAATAGAGGCTATGAAGTGCTAATATGGAGAGCTGGCTGTGGAGCTGAACTGGCAAACACTAACTTTTTAGCTTTTTTGTTCTTTTATATTGATTGTGTACTTTTTTGACAGGACAGTTCAAAAGAAACAGGGAAACCGGTGAGACTGAATTCGAACCTACGTCTCTTAGAAGTGCACTAAGGCTTAACGTGTTTGTTGCCCGTGGCTTTTCTGTTCTAATATACAACACACAATTCAACTTATGAAATGCATTTTCTGGAGATAATAGATTACTCATTTCCAAGCAACAAAAATAGCCAGGGATTTCAAAAATTGTGATTTCTATGGAAATGAATAATCATAAATACAAAACATAAACGGAAAAATATCATGAAAAAAGTCTAGTGGCTAATAATAATAATAATGTATACTTTTCTACAATGACTTTTTATAGTGACTATAAAACATTTCTAATGTTCTTTCTATAGTGCACTTAAGTTTTTGTTAAAAGTAATTATATAATATGTAATACTTATTTTGAGCATAACAGCATTTGCATATATTACGAGCATAACATTTCTTTGTAATCTATCAAAAACACCTATAAACTATTGCTGAGTGTTTACACAAATTCCAAAATATACAATATGTATACAAATTGCTCTTTGAACGTGTTAAAAGAGACTATAAAAGATCATTACCATTATTGAAGGAGTTTGATGTTGAAACATATACACTGTATATATTATTAAATAGTTATTCTGCTGAGTTTAAAATGTTCTAAAATATTCCACTTGACATTGCTCCGTAAAAGTGTAAAAACAGTGTAATATAAAGAGTAATAAAGAGTGAGTCTATAAAAAGAAAATCTGTACTACATGCAATTAATAAATACAGAACTGTTTTTGCTCAAAATATGTTCTAAAAAGTATCTTTAGTTAAAAAAAAAAAACGTATCCAGTAAACAACTTAGCCATAAAAAAAACAATATATGTTTTGCAGGTGCAACTACAAAGGCCAGGGTCATTTATATTTATTCACCCCGTTTGATCAAAGTGTTCTTCAGCTCGTACACTTCCGCCCTTTGGCAGTGTTTATACCGCGCGTTTTGTAGTCTAGTACACAAGCCAAGACCGACTCAAATCCTGAGAGCGCGTGTTTCCAGACGCCATTGAAATGTCAGCAGTGATGCTGCGGTTCCAGATGAGCGAGCGGTGTTTCCTGGGACCGGGAGCTCTGAAACCTCTAGAGCCGGCCTCATCACAGCAGGCGGTCCGGGGTTGTGCCACTGGATCAAGGCTTGCAGGACAGCGGGGGGGGGGGGGGGGGGGGGGGGGGGGGGGCGATCCATTACAGGACTGTGAGCCAGAACCAGCGCACCGTATCCAACACAAGCAGCGGCTCGTAGCCAGAGGAAATGTGTGAATACGACCGCGGATATGTGAATGGAAACACAGTTCCCTGTCGTACTATGCTTTTCTGGGCACGTTTGAGATGTAATCGAATACGGGCAGTTTAACTCTCCTGCTGTGTTAAAAAAAGGGTCAAATACACCCACATTAGTTTCAATGCCATTTGCCAAAAATCGACACTATGAAAAACACTAAAGATTCATGTAAAAACAAAACCTTTAGCCGCTTTTCCACCATCCGGCCATTTTATTCATTTACCAAATAGATTACATTGGCATACTTGTAGCTAGGGATGTGCCGAAGCCTATTTTTGAATTTGGAAAACCACGGAAAATGAATAAAACACATTCTGTTCCCTAAAGTGACATGGTTGGGCTCGCTGCGGTACTCAATTACATTACAACACATTCATGACCTTAAATATTATAAATGTTATGAATATCATATTAAATATGAGAAATATTCACAAAATTTAAAAAATAAATAGTTTGTTTAACCAGTGTTTTAAGCAGTTTGAAAGTTGATTTTGGGTCAAACTTATCCGAAGGGCTCATATTATTACCTAGAAGAGGTCATTGTACTACAAAAATATGCTGTAAGATTCAGAACTCAAAACTTTTTTGTTAGTCCAAAAACAGCTTTTATTGAAACCAAACCCAGAAAAGACTCGTTTTGGATTTTGCCACATTTTTACGTCATAGTGCGACAAAAGACCGTCTCCGCAGAAGATCAACATCTACTTTTACATCATTGGCTCTTTAGGCCCACCCAGCGATTCACACATTTCTGTTTATAGACTACTATTTATCTAGTAGTAAATACAAGACAGACACAAATACAGGAAAACCCCAGCAACAAAACCATAGAGAGGATAACAAGATGCTTTGAAGTGCCAAGTTGTGGAAAAAAAGTATTTTGCATGCCTTGTGATATGTAGGCATGTGGTGTTTTTATGCTTTAAGGCTAAGTCAACACCATTGCTGAGTATTTTCTCCTTAAAACTACAGTGAACCAAAGACAGTCTCAAAAACACGGTTTGAAATCACGTCAATGTGTGATCGTCAACGATTTGGATCTCTGAACTGCTGTAAGTGAGTGGAGCGGAGTCGGGGCTCATTTGCATATTCAGTTAAGCCAAGTTCAGACTGCACGATTTTCAAAATAATCGGGTCACTGTTGTTTTCACACTGCATGACTATCTGGGGTAACATTCAGTTGCTTCTGTGTTCATACTGCACGATGGGTCGGCGACAGGAGGTTTCACACTGCATGACTTTACAAAAGAAAGAATCGCCGACAACCTCTGCCTGGTCCGCAAACTACGTTTCACAACCAAACAAACGCGAGAAGTGATACGGAAATAACGGAAGATCACGCGTGCGTGAGACCGGAGTTCTCGCGCGACACTGAGTTTGTTATTAAAAATGATAGCCTACAAGAAGATTGCGATCCAAATTGTCTGTGCACTGATTTGTAGCGAAAATGAAACAAATAAATATTCAGTTTATGCAGGAGGAAATGGTTGGGAAGACGAGGGGAGCAAGGACTGTGTTTTGGAAAGAGAGTTGGGGGTAAATAAATAATTTTGCAAACGTCCTGCTGTTGCTGCTGGTCATGCAAATGTTTGTGCTTTGTTTCTGTTTGATATAATTGTAAATATAGGCCTATCTCAGGGTTTTTCCTGCATAGACAATTATGAGGCGGCCGCCTCCGTCAAATTTCGTGCCGCCTCCGCCTCTCGACAAAATTAGGACAGACAGTCACATGCTCATATACACTTTATCCACCGTGACAGTTCTGTCGCGATTCCCTCTTGCGTCCATTCTCTAACCGTGTAGTTTGCCGATAGTGCTGCACGGATCATAATCCGCGGGTCGAGCGGGCCGAGTAATAAAAACATTCCATTCAATCGAGGGTGGATGACAGCTAAATGAGTGTAATAAAGACACGGAACTCCCATCATGGTACCTAATGTACGGACGGTAACAAAGTTGCGCTGTTGAGTCTCGCGCAGTTATTTATAACATTAATTATAGTTAAGAA
>JAZAVI010001822.1:25000-30229 GCA_036326025.1 Chrosomus eos | reverse complement strand
TTACCAGGATGCTGCTGTGCTTCCAGCCAACCAGAGGGCAGCCGCAATCGGACATCTCACCAGGTCTGGCACCAAGCACCATCCTAAGGGAACAACCAAGACTCCTTTTCTGCCGGACCCGCACTCAGAAAGTGCCTGTGCCACCTGATCCTCACAACGCCTACAGAACGCACTACCCCGGCGTAACGACACAATACAGCTGGGTAGGTGCCAACGGACAGAGGAGGCCCTCACGCACACTGAGGCCGATGTCGAACACATGCTCGACCAACTTGAGAAAATGACTGTCACGCTAGCGGAGCCAGGTGGCCACAACCGCCGCCGCACTGCCGTCAGAACTCTGTTTAACACTTGTATGTCCGGCATGAATGCAGTAAACCTCGCCAACGTCGGACGGCATGCAGCCAAAATTCAGACTGAGATTCCACAGAGAACAGAGCCACTCACAACAGAGTGCATCCCTGCAGCCCATCGACAAGACAATAGGGAACTGTGGTAACTTTCAACACTCACAGCGTTCTGCCTACCCCGACAGTGAACTCCATGAAACAGCTGCTTACTGCCTTCCATAATGACTTTGCTCAAAATCAGCTGGTAACAGCCCTGATGACAAACCTGCTAAGGGGGGGAGTGAACTCCTCCATCGACAGCCTCGCCATGGGTAGAATCCCACCGCACCTGATACCCTTAGGCCTCATGCAAACCGTGCTGGCGTCCGCCATCACCACGCCAACTGACTCTTTAAAAATACACCTTGCCTACTCTCATGGGTAGTGCCATCCCACTCTGCATCACCACAAGCAGAGAAAATGGGACGTTCCCCTGAACTTACCCATCATAGTCAAGCCGAATCCACCGGCTCAAGAACATTGTCCATGTCAGATTTTGAGAGGCAGCACTCACATCAAGATCCGCATGCCGTACGTGATTGCCTTGCATGACAGCGACACCAAGCTGTCCCCAGCTCCGAATCCACACATGTGCACATTGACCAAAGACATTTACTATCCCTGCCCTAACAAATCTTTCCTCAGAGACAACCCTGACGGAACCTGCGGGCTGCAGATCAGTGGCACAAGCTGCCCTGCTAAAGCCAAGCCTCGCACTCAAGTCACCGAGACCCAAGCAGAGATTGTAAGTGATCTGTCACCTTGCTCAGCCAGAGCAGCGCATCCAAGTACCAAAAGGCCCCATCCTTCTTCAAGAACCACACTCTCACCCTAACTCCAGAAAGGGAATTGTGGTTTGCAAAAGGAGATCCCAGCTAATTGACATTACATCTATCAACTACACCCTGACACTCGACAGTCATCCTGCACAGGAGGCTCAACGAGATGCGAACATCTACAGCCAAGCCCACGGGACCCTCAGGAAGAGGGTACCACGCTGGAGGCTGCGTCGAACTTTATCAAGCTGAGCCCTCAGCCTCAGCCTAACAGCACCTCCTACCCAATCATCATGATTCACCTGCCATCCGCCAATGGTGATGATTTGTCGTCATATGATGTCCAACACACGGGGACATCATCCGACGAAAGGGGGGAAATATGTAGCGTATTTAGGGTGAATCTGAATAATTAAATATATTCTGGATAACTAAAATCCTAAGAGCCTTCAAAGGCCGGGAAGCTTCCACACAGTGTCCTCCCACCAGGACTCAAAATTAACACACACACACACACATTCCAAGCACACATCCCCCCCAGGAATGTGGGATGTGCCACAGGAAGTTTATGTTACAGAGAAAAGAAACTTCTCTTTTTAAAAGACATTTTAAACAGAAATATTCAATGTGTTTTATGTGTTTGTTTGTTCATGTTACATTGAAATAACTGAGTTTACCATTATGTGTTTTTACATGTAACTGCGTATTCCCTAGAATTCTAACGAAGGAGAACTGAATTTTGCATTCATATATATTCTATTATACTTCCCCTTTAGAATTGTAAGAACAATGTATCTAATCTCATGTTATGATTTGTCTTTTATGTGTTTGGTCTGTTTCTCGAAAACTGGGATAATGTTTCAAACCTTGCCAACTAATGTTTAACCAAATCCATTTGTGACAAGTTTGGAGTCTCTGAGTTCCAATCTTCGATCCCTAGTTAGCCATTGATATCACATCTTGCTAAAACTTTGTTACACATATGACTATAATAATTATGAAGATTCTGCTTTTAAACACCCGATGAAATTAGGGTTTCAAATGCCCTGCTTAAGAGAACAAAGGGCTCAGACAACCAGAAGTCCCGCCTGCGAGTTTCGACCTCTTGATTGGCCGAGTCAATGGGAAGAGGCTGGACTTCGCCGATGTGATAAATGTAGGAGCGCAGCTCCGCCCACTCTCTTACGTCCATGTCCGCGTGTCATGATGTAACGTCTCGCCTCCTGGCGAGCTTTTTCGCCTTTCTTTTATGTGTTCTAGTTTAGTTTGTGTTTTTAAGATAAGTCCCCGGGTTTAATTCCGATCGACGAGTGAAAAGAACCCCGCGTGACATATCTCTTCAGCAAATCCAACTACAAGGGACACTGCAACAAACGCTCTCTCTCTCTCTCTGAAGGAGAAGCACGCGCACGTAACCACGTGACGCGTCGTACTGAGAGATGCCCACGCGCTTCTCTGGGATCTCCCTTCGGAGATTTTTCTTTGTTAGTCAAAGTTTTGTTTTCGTAGTCGACTCTGTTCACTTCCACCAAGTGAAACGGACTCAGTCGAACTATTTTCCGTTGGTAATGTTAACTCAAAGACTTCCAACCGCTGTTCAAAGACTCGCGCCGCATCACGTGACTATCCACGGAACCAAGGATTCAGCTCACGCACGCGCACGGAGAACAAAAGATCTGCCGTCCAAAACGCGCCTAGACCAGGCAAGCCGCTCAAGGAACACAGCAACACCTGAGAGAACCATTCCACATGCAAGTAAAATTAGGTTACCCTGTTTTCAGAGCATTAAGAATGTGTTTTGTGTTGTTTCGGAGGGTTATCTGTCTAGGTGAATGTAACTCCCTTTCTCTCTCTCTTACTCGCTCTCACGCGTGTAAGTTATCCCTATCTCTATATCTCACACACTCACTCGTTCATTGTCTTATTGTTGTGTACTTCTATGTGTTTGTAAATACATATATCTCCCGTGTAATCGTAGTAAATGTATAAGTAGACATGCCTTATTAAATCATCATATTCACTTGACTGATTGATTCAATCTCTTTGCTCATTCTCAAATCCCTTAAGTGCCAAAGATCTTATGCTACAAGCTTTACGAATTAATTAATTATTTCAATAATTAATATTTTAAAGAGTACTTATTATGGGGCAGGAAGCCCAATTCTTCTGGCCAGAGAATTGCGTTTCCTGCAATCCTATAAAGTAAGATAATATTGGGAAAACCCCACAATATTATTCTGACAATTGAGCTAAATTAATTTTGCCTGCTTTGTAAAACGTGGTCTGTGTAATTAACTACAATCAACTTGTGGTTAAAATGAAAGGATTTCACATGTATACATACAGGTAAAATGACAGATTCTCCCTTAGAGGGAGATTTATTAACATGTAAGACTGATCTAATCCAAACATGTATGAATAATTATTAATTACCAATTATTAATTATGATATGCAAATTCCCCAGGGATTAGATCCCCTAGAATCTTTACACCTTAAACTCATCGACAGTGGAATAGGGGGGAAATTCTATGATTTGATCAAATCGATGTACACAGCCAGCCAATGCGCTGTTAAAATTGGAAACCAAAGAACCGAATTCTTCCCCCAGGGGCGCGGAGTGAGACAGGGCTGCAGTTTAAGCCCCACCCTCTTCAACATTTATATTAACCAATTAGCCGAAATATTAGAACATGCTCCCTTCCAAGGTCTCACTCTAAATGACACCGAGATCAAGTGTCTTCTCTACGCAGACGACCTGGTCCTCCTGTCGCCCACTAAAGAGGGGCTTCAGGACAGCCTGGATCTGCTGGAGGATTACTGTCAGTCCTGGGCCCTGACCGTCAACCTCCAGAAAACTAGAGTCATGATGTTCCAGAAACGCTCCAGATCTCAGGGACCAACACACACATTCACACTATCACACAGAACCATTGAGAGCACAAAAACATACACTTACCTCAGCCTGAAAATTACTCCAACTGGAAACTTTACTTTGGCTGTGAATGAACTCAAAGAGAAAGCTCAAAGGGCTTTCTATGCCATAAAAAGATCAATCAAAATTGACATCCCAATCCAAATTTGGCTCAAACTTTTCAAATCAATCATTGAACCAATTGTTTTATATGGCAGTGAAGTGTGGGGTCCTTCTATCAAATTAGATTTTTTAAATTGGGAAAAACATCCGATTGAAACTCTACATTTGGATTTCTGTAAACGAATACTCAAAGTCCAAAGAAAAAACACCGAACAACGGATGCAGGGCAGAATTAGGCCAATACCCTCTCCTTCTAAACATCCAAAAAAGAGCCATCAAATTCTGGAAACACCTAAAAACAAGCGACCCCAACACATACCATTACCAAGCCCTAAAACACCAAGAGCTGAGCGTAGCGAGGAGTCCCCTGTGCCACACACACACACACACACACACACACACACACACACACACACACACACCTGACCGTAGCGAGGAGTCCCCTGTGCCACACACACACACACACACACCTGAGCGTAGCGAGGAGTCCCCTGTGCCGGCTGGTGCTGAGACTGACTGAGCTCTCTCCTGTAGAGATCAGCTCGCCTCAGCACACACACACACTCACAAACATTCGACCTGCACAAATTATCAAAACAGAACAAGACAAGTACATCACCCATTGGACAAACACCATTAAAAACCAACACAAACTGGAATGTTATTCGGCACTAAATCGAGAGTACACTGTTGCGAGCTACCTGAGCACAGTGAGTGATGTGAGACTCAGGAAAACCCTGACGATGTACAGACTCAGCGAGCACAGTCTGGCCATAGAGACGGGTGTGTGTGTGTGTGTGTTGTGAGAGAGACTCAGCGAGCACAGTCTGGCCATAGAGATGGGCCGGCGCAGACAGACCTGGCTCTCCCGTGAGGACAGACTCTGCTCGCACTGCATGCTGGGAGTGACGGAGACCGAGCTGCACTTCCTCACAGAATGCCCAAAATATCAACATATTAGAGACCACTATTACCCCAAAATAAATCAAATATTTCCCCAATTTAACGCCTGTAACCCAACCCAAAAAC
>JAZAVI010001822.1:0-22500 GCA_036326025.1 Chrosomus eos | reverse complement strand
TCACACTCACTCACACTCACTCACTCACACTCACTCACTCACTCTCACACTCACTCACTCACTCACCTCACTCACTCACTCACTCACACTCACCTCACTCACACTCACTCACTCACTCACTCACTCACTCACTCGACTCACTCACTCACTCACTCACTCACTCACTCACTCACTCACTCGACTCACTCGACTCACTCGACTCACTCACTCGACGGCTGACCTAAACTATGCAGCCTAAATTGAATTATAGGAGTCTATTATGTGTTATGTGAATGCTAGGCCATAGAGATGTGTTTTTAGTCTAGAATTGAACTGACAGAGTGTGTCTGCTTCCCAGACAGTGGTAGGATTGTTCCAGAGTTTTGGTGCTAAATAGGAAAAGGATCTACCGCCAGCAGTCGATTTAGATATTCTAGGTATTATCAACTAGCCGGAATTTTGAGATCGCTATAGACGCGCAGGACTATAATGTGTTAAGAGCTCGCTCAAGTACTGCGGAGCTAAACCATTTAGTTTGTTTATTAAGCGTACAGGGCAACCACCCAGTAGAGCATTACAATAATCTAGCCTTGATGTCATGAACTAATTTACTAATTTACTAATTGTTCTGTATTTTTCATTGAGAGCATATGATGCAAATTAGATATATTTTTAAGATGAAAAAATGCAGCCAGTACTAACTCTAATAGAAAGTCAGCGAATTCTTTGATAAAGTCTGTATGGTGCCCTGGTGGCCTGTATACAGTAGCCAGCAGAATTCTCAAACGTGATTTATCATTTACACTAGATATTTTTACATTAAGCACCAACACTTCAAAATAATTATATTTGAAACTAGACTTCTTAGTCATTTTTAAAGTATTACTATAAATTACAGCAACACCTCCCCCATTGCCTTTCAGACGAGGCTCATGTTTATAACAGTAATCTTGTGGGGTGGACTCATTTAAAGAAATGTAATTGTTTGGTTTTAGCCAGGTTTCTGTCAAACACAGCACATCTAGGTTATGGTCTGTAATCATATCATTAAGAATAAGTGCTTTTGAAGAGAGAGATTAAATATACAGCAACCCGAGCTTTATCATTTGTTCATTTGTATTATATCTGTTTTTTATTTGTTGAACATCAATTACATTTTTACCCTTAGATGGGTTTGGATTTTTTTTGTATTTCCTAATTCGGGAAACAGAAACAGTCTCTATATGATGATATCTAGCTGAAAGAGTCTCTATGTGATGGGATTTATCTGACCTGGGTGACGTGAGGCCGCTAGCAGACGGTCGGTTTAGCCAGTCTGTCTGCTTCCTGACCTGAGCCCCAGATTGTCATGTTTTATCTCTAAGACTATGAGCCAAATTACTAGAGAGAAGAGCAGCACCATCCCAGGAGGGATGAATACCATCTCTTTACAACAAGTCAGGTCTGCCTCAAAAACTTTTCCAATTGTCTATGAATTCTATATTATTTTGCGGACACCAATTAGACAACCAGCCATTGAGTGAACACAATCTGCTAACTATCTCATCACTCCTGCGAACAGGAAGAGGGCCAGAGCAAATTACAGTGCCTGACATCATACTTGCGAGTTCACACACCTTTTTAATATTAATTTTGGTGATCTCCGACTGGCGGAGTCGAACATCATCAGTGCCGACGTGAATAATAATCTTAGAGAATTTAAGTTTAGCATTAGCCAGCACTTTTAAATTTGCTTTGATGTCAGGCGCTCTGGCTCCCGCCAAATATGTGACTATGGTGGCTGGTGTCTCTATTTTCACGTTCCGTGTAATAGAATCAACAATAACTAGGGCACATTCAACAGGATTCTCAGTGGGTGTTTCACTGAGTGGGGAGATTTATTTGTTGTGGTAATCGGAACAGAAGAGCGGTGTTTTGTCCCGCGACTATAGCGTCTCACAGTCACCCAGTTGCCCTGCTGCACGGGCTCTACTTCAGCCGGAACCGAACAATGTACAGTGTTCACTAAACTAGTCGCATCCAAGCCCTTGCACTTTCACTATCCTCAATTAAAGTTTGGATGCGTGTCTCTATTTCTGAAATCTTCTCCGTCAGCCTGACTATCTCCCTGCATTTATCACAATTAAATCCTGTGCTGACAGAGAAAGCTACGCTATACATGTTACATGAAGTGCAAGTGACAATAAGAGGAGAAGACATGACTTACCGTGTTTGCTGACTGATCACTACTTACCACAGCTTTGATGGATTTGTAAAAGGGGTGAGCGAAATAAATAAATAAATAAATAAAGAGCGCACGGATGGCACGCTAACAGGCTAGTGAATTACTAGCGTGTTGTACTAGTAACGATTTCGATTGAAGCTAGCGATGTCAGGTTAATATGTGACGAGTAAGTTATATTTTAGCAGTATAAACAACAGGGAATGATAGTAAATAATGATTAAAAAACGGAAAGATATACGAAGCTACAGACACAAATCAACTCAGCAGAGCGGCAGACAGGATCAATCGAGATCTGTGTGAGAGAGAGATTGAGTGAGTGTTTGTGTGTGTAAGATTGAGTGACTTTGTGTGTGTGTGTGTGTTGTGTGTGAGAGTGAGAGTGTGTGTGTGTGTGTGTGTGTGGTGTGTGTGTGTGTGTGTGTGTGTGTGTGTGTGTGTGTGTGTGTGTGTGTGTGTGTGTGTGTGTGTGTGTGTGTGTGTGTGTGTGTGTGTGTGTGTGTGTGTGTGTGTGTGTGTGTGTGTGTGTGTGTGTGTGTGTAAAATTCAACTAGGCTGCATAGTTTAGGTCAGCCGGAACCGGAAACACTCCCCATAAATCCTGATGTACTCGTTACATCATAAGAAGGATGGCGCCTGGTTAGTCTCTCTGTTTATCTGAGGTTTGCCGCAGTCTGCCGGATCCAGGCCGTATCCAGATCTGATGAAGAACCAGCGCCCGGACACGACGACGACACCGCAGTCCTGAAGTGTACAGCAGTCTCTCCCCTGTTCCTGAAGTCCGCCGGATCCAGATGGACCTGCACCTGGACACGTATTACAACAACAACTTTATAATATTTGAATGATATTGTACGCCTCACTTATTTCTGGTTATGTTTAGTTTCAATGTACTGTGGTCAATGAGATGTCAGTGTTTGTTGTGCAATTGTAAAAATAATGCAGTTCATTTCAATTATTCAGCCTTTATGAGCAAGAAACTAATGATTTCAGTTTTGATTTCAGCAAATCAGTTTGAGCGAATGCAGTGATTAATATTCATGAACCCGGCAGCTCCTCAATCCTTAGTGCGGTTTATATTCTTATTAGCAGCAGAATGCGTAGTAGTATTATTATCTTATCAGTGTTATTGTACGTTTTTTTTCCACAGAAACACTGACCGACAATGCCCTAATTTCAGTTAAAATGGTAAAGCTTACGTTCTCATTCAGACTGTTACCAAGCTTGAGTTGAGTGAGAAGCCCCCCAGTAATCGTGTCCCACTGTTATTTCTGCACATGTGAGTTTTGGTTTGTATTAATTAGTGGTGGGGGAAAAAATCGATTCTGTTCAGTATCGCGATATTTTGCGCCCGCAATTATATCGATACAGTAGCGCAAAGTATCGCAATATTTAATTATAAAATTATCTGTTTTACTTCCGGGTTTTCTCGGAGTTTACTCTGATAATTTACATTCGTGTATTACATCCACAAGGAAGCGCTTGTTGCGGTGCTTTGTTGTCGTGCATTCAACCGGAAATTCAAATGAAAATGTAGATGCCAAGTGCAAGTTTATTAGCATAGATATATTTCCACTCGCTGGACTGAGCGCTTGAGACTTTCGCTCTCCGTCAAGCGATCATTCTGTGTGTGTGACCAGACGGGCTCTGGGTGAGGACGTACCCAGCACCTACTCTAGTGTGAAGGCGCGCGACTCGCCGGCCCGTTTCTCTCACGCACGCAAAGAGAGCGAGAGAGAGTTACATTATACCACGCAAAATCGACGCGCTACATGTAAACGATTTCTTGTTTGTATTTTCCTGTCAAAATAACTGATTTCATCTGGTATTATTCAGCTTTTAAGAACAAGCAGAAGAGATGCCGGTTTCTCCGGTAGTGGGTGGAAGTGGAACTAATGCGCAAACGGCAATCTTATTGGATGGCACCCAGGCCTGTTTTAATTTCAGCAAATCAGAGCAAACGAATGCTGTCAAATGATTTACATTCATGAACCAAGCAGCTCATGTGTTGTAGGCTATAGTTGTATATTATCATTATTATTAGTAGAATTAGTAGTAGGAGATTATCTTTTAATAATAATTACTATTATCTTTTTTTTTTTTACAGAAACACTGAATGACCAACAATATCTTAAGCACCACTAGTTCAGTTTAAGTTCAGTTAAAATTAAAAATATGCATTCATGCATGATTATCAAGTTTTAGTTCTAATTACTGAAGTTCTATCATTAAATAGGCTAATGCTTGATTATCATAATATAATGCTTGATTGACTGATTTTAAGAGTGTACATTTAGATATTTATAAAGCTGTGCCATTCAATGATAAGCTGATTTGGTGGAATTATATATAAAAGTTTTTTGCAGTTCAGTTAATGTGTAGAAGATAATATTCACAGAATTAAATGTGACATTTGAAGTGAGTTGAGTCTTATTTTCCTCTATTTTTTGTAATGCCTTTGAATAATATGGGGGGCATGAATCGCAATATATTGCAGAATCGAATCGCAATACTTGCTGTATCGCAATATGTTAAGAATCGCAATAATATTGAATCGTGGCCCAAATATCGCAATACTATCGAATCGTCACATTTTTACCAATTCCCACCCCTAGTATTAATGTCCTGAGACAGCATCTGCTGGGCTGAGCGTAATCCAACATCAGCTCCATGTTGCCTATTGTTTGAGTCTCGAGACTGCGTTTGTAAACTGTATCTCACTACTGTGTGTTTGCATGAACTCTGATGATTGCTGGACTGACCTGCTCTCACACACACTGCGCTCTGCCCGCCGGTGACGCCACGAACATGAACAGCTCCTCATTCACTGCTCCCCCATCAAGCGGACGGCACAGGCTGTGAGGAAGAGAGAATGGGACGCAGATTAGCAGTATTGCTTCTGTGATGATGAAAGAGCGTTGTCGAGAGACAACAGGAATGTATTGAAAGCACATGTTGAGTAACGAACAACGAAACAATTCAACTTACTTAAAATGTGTCAGTTTTGTGAACTCAAAAGAAAAATAAATGTTTACATATTCATAAAATTATAAGTATCGTATGTTAATTTGATGGAACTAATTTGTATAATGTGAGTTGGCCCTACTCAAAACAATGGATTATTTTGAGCGTTAGGGTTTACAGTGTTAGGAAGCTAAAAATAAAAATATTAGGATTCCTGATGGTCCTGATGGAAGACAGAAGAAGAAGGGATTTCTAAACCGCATCTGATTCGATCTGCTTTTACAGTGTGAATGTTGTCCGACAACCGGCTTACACGAAAAGCATTCATTCTTCTTCTCTTCACTTCTCGATTCTGTCGCTCGTTGATGGCCTGTTCCCTCAGATGAAGATCTCGGAGTTGCTTCATCTCTTCAGCCTCCCTTCTCCTCTCCTGCCTCTCCTGCTCCTTCTTCATTTCATGCTCCTTAACCCTAATAAAGGAGGAACATCAGACACATTAAGGTGATTCCCAGCTAACAGGGAACGTTCTCAGAACTTTAGATACGGTTCTCTCAAAGTTACGAACAAACGTTCTTCTAGTAACATTATGTTTGTTCAAAGTTATCTATCTATCTATCTAGAAAAATAGGATAAAAGTGGGAAAGGAAAGGGAGAAGAAGATAATTAAGTGCCTTACAGGTGTCCTCGCTCGGTGGAGTCTTTACCCGAGTCGGTCTTCACACGAGTCGGTCTTCACACGAGGAAGCTGAACTCGAGAGCTGAACGCTCTTTCTGTTCTCTCTTCGCAAGACGATCCCTTGCACGTTTTTCAGCCTTTACAAAACCAATGTTGCATTAGAGAGAAATTAAGAGTTCAATGCATCAAATAAAACATATTAAAGGATTAGTTCACTTTTTAAAAAACTTTTGCTGATAATTTACTCACCCCCATGTCATCCAAGATATCCACTTCATTCTTTCTTCAGTCGAAAAGAAATGAAGGTTTTTGATGAAAACATTCCAGGATTTTTTTTTCTCCATATAATGGACTTCAATGGGAACCAAACGGTTCAAGGTCCAAAACACAGTTTCAGTGCAGCTTTAAAGGGCTTTAAACGACACCAGACGATGAATAAGGGTCTTATCAAGTGAAACGATCGCTCATTTAAAAAATAAAAAACTAAGTTTAAGTTTTATAAGCTCAAATGGTCGCCTTGCTCTGTTCTGTGATGCGCGTTCGTGACTCTCCTATTCGAACTCGTTTATCAAAATGAACAAATCTTTTTTCGTGTCATTTGGTTCATTCAACGAACGAAATGAACGAGTTGACTCGGGAAAAGATTCATTCATTTTGATGAATGAGTTCGAATAGGAGAGTCACGAACGCGCATTACAGAACAGAGCAAGGCGACCATTTGTGCTTATAAAACTTAAACTTAGTTTTTTATTTTTTAAGGCAAGGCAAGGCAAGGCAAGGCAAGGCAAAAATGTCTTTTGGACCTTGAACCGTTTGGTTCCCATTGAAGTCCATTATATGGAGAAAAATCCTGGAATGTTTTCATCAAAAACCTTAATTTCTTTTCGACTGAAGAAATAATGACGTGGACATCTTGGATGACATGGGGGTGAGTAAATTATCAACAAAAGTTTTTTAAAAAGTGAACTAATCCTTTAACAGCTGTACCCACCATTTCTTGTATGTATGTGTATTGGAGGGCTTTTCTTCCTTCTTTAGCTTTTTGAGCTTGAAGTTTTTGCTTCTCCATGAAGATCTGATCTGCTTCCTTCTTTGCATTCAGCATCTCCAGAGCTTCCCGTTTTTCTTCCTCAGCCTTTCGTTCCAGCTCTTGTCTCTGATATAGAGTTGAGAAAAATGTTTATTTCAACAAATGCATTTCAAATTCTATATACAAACAGTGTGATGCTCGTAAACCCAGCATCACCGTGGTAAAATTAGGCAATAAGCCCCGCCAAGCCGTGTTTTACAGTGGAACAGCTGAGGCCGTTGTTAGGATTTAAAAATGTTTACATGATATAAAAACATTAGGAATAGGTCATTTACCCTGGATTCTCTGTGTGCAGAGATAGATTTCAACATGGCTGCATGTTTTTCTTCTTTCTCGCGCTGCACTCGGGCCCGTCTGGCCTCACGTTCAGCGACTGCTTTTGCGATGGTATCTTCCTCATTGCTGATTTTTTCCTGCTTCTGCAGGCTAACTTCTGTATAACCGTCTCTCTGTGTCTTTGACGCTCTCTAAGGCAAAAATAAAGACAAATACAAGTCCAGTTCTGAGACAGTGGAAAGAATTATACTTTCTCTCCAGGCTTCCCACTCAGTGAACTTCCATTAATTCAATAACCTTCCCAGTTAGATGTGATTCATGAATGAGCAAGTTGTAAGAATGTGGATGTCGAATGGTATGTCAGGTAACAATCTTTTGAATTAGTTTATTTTGAATTTAGGTTTATTTACATTTGTATAAATGTTCCCAAAATACCTTTCACAGACAAATTAAAGATTGGAACTGGTTTGCAAGCAAGTTTGAATTTGAAACAAACACTTAGAGCAGTTTCTAGTTGATTAAATACAAGTCAAGTCAAGAATATTTGTATAGCGCTTTTCACAATACAAATTGTATCAAAGCAGCTTCACAGTATTACTTAAAATAATAATAAAACGTCCACGTTTGGTAATGCTGATCAATAGTATTATTGATTGATTAAATTAAATTTGAATATCCACAACTGAGCAAGCCAAAGGCAACAGTGGCAAGGAACCGAAAAACTCCACCAGGTGACCTACTGGTGTCCTAAAACTCCATCAGGTGACCTACTGGTGTCCTAAAACTCCATCAGGTGACCTACTGGTGTCCTAAAACTCCATCAGGTGACCTACTGGTGTCCTAAAACTCCATCAGGTGACCTACTGGTGTCCTAAAACTCCATCAGGTGACCTACTGGTGTCCTAAAACTCCATCAGGTGACCTACTGGTGTCCTAAAACTCCATCAGGTGACCTACTGGTGTCCTAAAGCTCCATCGTGACCTACTGGTGTCCTAAAACTCCATCAGTTGACCACTGGTGTCCAACTCAACAACTATCGATCAAAAATCATTGTGACCTACTGTGTCCTAAAAATCCATCAGGTGACCTACTGGTGTCCTAAAATCCATCAGGTGACCTACTGGTGTCCTAAAACTCCAATCAGGTGACCTACTGTGTCCTAAAGCTCCATCAGGTGACTACTGGTGTCTAAACTCCATCAGGTGACCTACTGGTTAAGTCCATACCACTGTCCAAACTCCATCAGGTGACCTACTGGTGTCCTAAAACTCCATCAGGTGACCTACTGGTGTCCTAAAACTCCATCAGGTGACCTACTGGTAGGGCTGTCACTTTACGTTCGAAAATCGATTGCACAATCGATCGGACCAACCAACAACAAGTATCAAAACGAAAATAGGGAATCGATTTTAACGGCCTTTTTTATGTATTTTTTTTTTTTTACCAAAAATGTATTTTAGGTGGACAGATCAATAGAAAATGTAGGATTTTGGAAAATAATAATGTCTTTTCTGTTAACCAAATGCTTTTTAATATTCGCTATTACTTCAAGGCAAGTGAACAAGCGCGCCGTTATTTGTTGCCAGAGCCGTTGCTTAGTGACGTGTGTGTTCAAGTAAGCCAGAAATGCGCAGATTCTGCGCAATACGCTGCATTTAATATATCACGAGGACTCATAGATGTGTATATCTCTATGAGGAGGACTCACGAGTTGCGTATTTGCGCTCAATCCACACAGATTTGGCTTACACGAACTTCCACAGCAAAGAAAGTGAGTAAACATAGACGCACGCCTCTGATTTGACAGCGTTAGCCGCCAAAGTTAATTTTTACCCGCATTTGGCGAGTTGAGGGTGTTAATTTCAATCCCTGAATGCTGCACTCCTGTTTGTCATTGTGCAACGAAACTTCACGCCAATAAATCATCAGGAATATTGCTAACTTGTGGCGCTGCGCGTCTCAAGCGCCCTCTTCACGTTCGTCCTAATGCCTGTTAGTTGTCAGTGGATTTGCCTATATTTGGTGTTGAAAATGGAAACGTCTTTAACACGGAAAATCGATTTTACAATCGATTCAATGAACACTTATGTCTCAAAAATCGAACAGATTTTTTCACAAAGTGACAGCCCTAACCTACTGGTGTCCTAAAACTCCATCAGGTGACCTACCGGTGTCCTAAAACTCCATCAGGTGACCTACTGGTGTCCTCAAAACTCCATCAGGTGACCTACTGGTGTCCTAAAACTCCATCAGGTGACCTACTGGTGTCCTAAAACTCCATCAGGTGACCTACTGGTGTCCTAAAGCTCCATCAGTGACCTACGGTGTCCAACTCCATCAGTGACCCACTGGTGTCCTAAAACTCCATCAGGTGACCTACTGGTGTCCTAAAACTCCATCAGGTGACCTACTGGTGTCCTAAAACTCCATCAGGTGACCTACTGGTGTCCTAAAACTCCATCAGGTGACCTACTGGTGTCCTAAAACTCCATCAGGTGACCTACTGGTGTCCTAAAGCTCCATCAGGTGACCTACTGGTGTCCTAAAACTCCATCAAGTGACCTACTGGTGTCCTAAAACTCCATCAGGTGACCCAATGGAGAAAAAAACAACCTTGGGAGAACCCAGGCTCAGCGGGGCCAGTTCTCCTCTGGCGGTTATGAACTAGAGGCGGATTTAACTGTAAGATTAAAAATATTATATGAATGCCTGGCTGAAGAGATGCGTCTTTAATCTAGTTTTGAACTAATACACCCTGAATAAGTTAGCAAAACTCAAATAATTTGAGGTAATCAGTTACATCAAATTGTTTAAGTAAGAAATTGAATGTGTAAGTAAGCAGGCTTGCAGATTTTTGTTTTGTAATCATACATTTCAATTGCTTTTATCTTGAAATATTTGAGTAAGATAATTCATACACAACTTAAAAATCTCATGTATCTCAACTTCAATATTTTTAGTAGTGGAAACTTGGCTAGATTTAACCCGCTAATTTCAATAAGTGCTACCTATAGTATCAGCATATCATAGCCCTTGCGGAATGATACATCAACTTAAAACATTTAACACACACTGTTCTCAAACCAAACTCGTCACCGGCCATGATGGTAACTCCCAAAAAACCCAACATAACAGAACGCTTCTAAACTAGCATAACAAAACATTAAACACTACTAAATCTCCCACTGGCACAAAAACCATTATATGACACTTAATTTTAGCATTTACTCTCCCTTTTGAGTGTCATTGCAAAGCATGCTGGGAATTAAAAATCCCAGCCCAGTTTCAGTTAAATTTAAGTTTGTCAAAATTAAAAGAAACAAGTTCATAGAACTCAAAACAACGAAACAATTCAACTTACTTAAAATGTGTCAGTTTTGTGAACTCAAAAGAAAAAATAAATGTTTAAATATTCATAAAATTGTAAGTATCGTATGTTAATTTGATGGAACTAATTTGTATAATGTGAGTTGGGCCCTACTCAAAAAATGGTTTATTTTGAGCGTTAGGGTTTACAGTGTTAGGAAGCTAAAATAAAATATTAGATGAGAAACTTTAACCTTGAACTTGGCAACTAATTGAAATAACATTTCACTTTGTAAGTTGAAGTACTAAAATTACTACAACTGAAGTAAATATAAAATAAAACTCAAAGAAATAAAATAAAAAAAACAGGGGAAAATGACAAAGGCTTGAAAATAATAATAAAAGGTCATCAAAACATTGCTAAATACTGTATACTATAAATAATACTAAAATTATCACTGAAGCCCATGATCTCTAGAGATTCGCAGTTTTAAAGTAACACAAATGCCTAAAATGCGCCAAAGTTATTTTATCTGTTGTCTAAGCATTTAATATATAAATGTTAGTATGGGTTGGAAGTGTTTAACATAATTAATCAGCATGCCACAGTGTGTTTGATACGTGTTAGCCCTCATAAATGTGCAAAAATGCTCCTGAAAATAAAGAAGTTAATTTCTGACACTAATGAGAATCCTGTGATTAATATCCACCACAGGACGCATTTCCATTGTCTTATGTACAATACCTAAATGTTTCCTCCTGTTTTTCTCTCCTCATTCTCGTCACTTTTTCGCTCTGGCTGGCGATCTGCTTTCTCTTCTCCTCCTCTTCCTCCTGCCTCCGAGCCTCCGCTGCTTTTGTCAGCTCTCTGTCGGTCAAATGGTCCTGATGGAAGACAGAAGAAGAAGGGATTTCTAAACCGCATCTGATTCGATCTGCTTTTACAGTGTGAATGTTGTCCGACAACCGGCTTACACGAAAAGCATTCATGCTTTTTCTCTTCACTTCTCGATTCTGGCGCTCGTTGATGGCCTGTTCCCTCAGATGAAGATCTCGGAGTTGCTTCATCTCTTCAGCCTCCCTTCTCCTCTCCTGCCTCTCCTGCTCCTTCTTCATTTCATGCTCCTTAACCCTAATAAAGGAGGAACATCAGACACATTAAGGTGATTCACAGCTAACAGGGAATAGATACGGTTCTCTCAAAGTTACGAACAAACGTTCTTCTAGTAACATTATGTTTGTTCAAAGTTATCTGGGGTCTCATTTATAAAGCGTGCGTACGCACAAAACGGGGCTGGAAACGTACGTACGCCAGTTTCCACGCAAAGGTTGTGATCTATAAAAAACAAACTTGACGGGAGAATGTGCGCACCTTTAAGCAAACTTTGAGCCGTGCGTACGCACGTTTTGGAGACGGAGCAGTTTGGCAACATCGATGGTGAGCTGGAGCAAAATGTCTTTTTGGTCACTTTTAGACCGAAAATCGAAAGAAAATTATACATACAGTATACAGAAAGATAATACAAATATAATTTCACTCACCAAGGCTATCACATGAAGCAAACATCCATCCCTTTTTAAATGTCCGCGCCAGTGAGCGTGTTGGGCCGTTTAGTGAAACTGACGCAGCCTATCTAAAACCGTACATCTTCATTATAATCATAAATACAGTATTCTGTGAAATATGTTCACAATAACAGTTTAAATAAATAAAATAATGATTTAAACTATGTTTTACTTCTGATAGGCTATAAACATTTAGATTAAATATGCCATTCTGATTAATGGAGTTAGACACTTAAATTACATGAAATCATTACTGAGAAGTTACAACATTTTTTATATTCAATAAATAGAAATATTTGTTGTGGATGCAATGCTTTCGAACACTTTTCCTCTGGCATGCTGTGTTTTAATGTTTCAGATAATTGCTTATGATAATAGCAGATTGTCTGAGAAAATAGTTTCGTGCAAATAATGCACAACAAGGTTTATCTGTTTCCATTCAAAATATAAATCAATTAAAAATACTATTTGGCCAGTGAAAAAGATTGAGAAAAACTTTCTCTGAAATGTATTTTACACTATTTGATTTATTTAGGCCTATTCAAAAACAAGGTAAGGATATAGGCTACTAGATTATTTTTTATTAATGTAATGTGACGGCACATCCGTATTTAATATTTTCCAAATGTCTTGCAGTACCGTTAAACATGTTATCACGTGGATGAATACTCATATGCAAATGGTATGCAGATGAGGATATGCATAGTAAAACTAGGCGTTGTACCGCTCCATATATGGTTGTTTCGGGGAGGAGAAGCATGTGCGCACAATCTTACGCTGACTGGGATTTATAAAGTGAATTCTGCGCAGGTTCTGGCGTACGCACGGTTTTATAAGTCAGAATATTTGTTTGCGTACGCCATTTTTGGCTTTCGGACGCACGTACACTTTTATTAAGGATTCTACGCACAGTTTTATAAATGAGACCCCTGGTCTTTAATCATGTTCTCAAAACATTAACACAAAAACAGAACTTATACATAATTCGTGGAGTGATTTTTTACAGAAAAAGTAACAACATTAACATAACACTACTTTCCATTAAACTAACTAAAGTAATACAATTAGTTAATTTTAACGTAACACAATATTGTAATGCATTACTTATACAATATTACTTTTAAAAGTAACTTTCCCCATCACTGTTCAAAAGTAACATTCCCACAGTGTTTGAAGAATAAAAATAAAAACATTTTAAATGTTGTTGACACTTTGAACGTTTAGGGAACATTCAGAAATAACATTTATATCTTAACTGGAACGTTATCAAAAAGTCCTTGGAGCATATTTGTGTTAGCTGTGTATGCACTGAAGCATAACTGCAATTTAATTTCTCCTTACTGTAGTTTCCAGCTCTCAGAAATGGCCAGTTGGTCCTGTTTTCTCTGCAGTGCTTTCTGTCGCTCCTGCTGGACCGCCTGCTCTTCTCTGGAAGCCATTCGGGCCGAGATCTCTCTGTCCACGGCTCTGCTGGCGTTCTGCCTCATGCGCTTTAGCTCGATCTGAGCCTCTCTTTCCTTCTGGACCTCCGCCAGCCTCAGAGCGCTCTACAACAACAAGAGAAGCGTTTCTACTAACATTTCACCACAGAAAAACACTTGTGGTCTAATAACGTAAGACACACACATGGAGGCCTTTCGCGCTGTCCGTCTGGTAGTACTGCTGGACTCTCGTTTTTTCAATTGTCTCCTGTCGTATCTGGGCCTGGTATCTTGCTTCTTCCAAGTCGATACGTTTCTTCTCCTCCTCTATCAGCGCCTCTCGAATGGATTTCGCCTCCAGTTTTTTCCGTCGTTGTGCCTGTAAGGACAAAATCAGATTTGTTTGTTGTACTTTGTTACCGTAAACATCAAGTCTCATATTATAACCCTCAGAGACCCAGATATTCTTTTATTTATTTATTTTGAATGAAGAAAAACTAAAATATCACATCAAGATGACATTCAAATTACAATTTAACATTATACCAAATTGTAACAAACTTAGTATTATAATAGGGGCACATTTCTTTTTGAAAATTAGACGGCGAGAAGTCTAAATAAGGCTACATAAAAACAATAAAAGTGTCTGACAATGGTTCTATAGACAGACGTCTTTAATAATCATAATAATAATAATTTATAATTTAAATAAATTATTCTTATTTCTCAATAAAGACTTATAAAAAGGCCTATTTTCTTCCTTAAAAGTGATTAGGTCATTAAATTTGGGGTTTTTCAAGCAAGTATTATTGCTCGGTCAGTGAGACTAAGAAGTATGGAGAGCTACAAATGCAGTAACTCCAGTGCGATGCTGCTGTCACTCACAGCTATGGTGTTGGGCCAGTGTTTGATGACCTCTTTAGAGCGCATGTGCAGCGCCTCCCGCTCTTCAGCCGCTGCTTTCACACTTGTGCTGTGACCATTCACTCCGGTCACACTGTCCTGCACGCGCTGCCAGTCAGATCTAGACAACACTAGGTCTGCATCGGGATTCTTAATCTCCCAACTCACACCTGTATGCATTAGACAACATATTTCCAAGTTATTATAAAAACATTCCACCCAAAGGGTGACATTTCTGTCCCCAGGTCATTTTATGTATAAAATTGCATGAAAATTAACTCTAAAATACATTTTATTATTCAGCAAAATGTCCTGCACATTAAGCTAACTACAAATTTAAAATGTATGATTAAAAACATAAATAAAAACTACATAAAACACTAAAAAATAGCATTTTCTGCATGTCCCCACTCTCTATCTCTAAACTTTACCATGAAATATGATTAAAATCTTTCAGAAATCAGATTTTTTTTGCATTGTTGTGTGACTTTATATCCAATCTATGTTTTTAAATATTTTATCTAATATTTTAAAGCCACAACACAACAGAAAAATAAAGCCACAACACAACAGAAATAAATGAGTTTCGGTAACAGGACTGAGAAAACATGCGTCCATCTTTTGCTTAGAAACCTTGTAAAAAATTAAATAAAGTTGCCTGAGATTTTACACATTTTGAATAGTTAATTATGCGTAGTATTAAATTCAGTGTTGAAAAATACAAAAAATAAAGTTTCATTTTGAAAAGTTACAATAAGCAAATGGTACATTCGGTGGAATGGTTACACAGATGTTTTGTTGTGCAGTATTTTGAATTCTTTAAAAACCTTGTATCCTCGAGCCTGTTCTCCGGCCGTTCTGGACGACACCTCTTCTTCTATCTGTTGCCATTTTCAACAGATTCGTTTTCGTATATTGAGAAGATGCGGTTGTGTGTTGGATCCTCAAGATGCTGTTCACCGTTGGACTTAACACTTGGCTGCAAAAAACCTGCAATATAAAAGAAGTGAACTTCATTGAAAACTTCAATTTTTTTCTGGAATCAGAGGCAACTGTTTCAACAGGATGGGCTCCACCCAAACAAACTTGGTTCAAGAGTGCTTAAGGACAATATCTACTTCTCCCTCCATCATCCTTCTGCAGTGTGTGCCAATCCACTCAACCTGAATGGCACACACACACACCTGGACGCAGTATGAATGACCACAGGACTTCACTTCTGCACCTGAATGGACATGCGGCTGACACATCACACAAGGACAATAATAACACCACTCAGCCACAACAACCTCTGCTCACGCACACAATCTCAGCTGAGCCCTGCCCACAGAGCTCACCACAGACAGACTGTGACATACTAGAACTGCTAGAAGATTCAGCACCCAAGCACGACTTTCTGGAAAACAGCCAGGGAATCCAGGACAGCATATTACAGCCTCCGATAACACCAGAGCAAAACCCGGGTTCACCAGACACGTTATCCCTCTCTCCAGCAGGAGATTTTGCTGTTCAATTATATGATAGAAAATCTAAGGCCTTCAAAAGCCGTACAGCAAACCCATCTAATCTGGTGCCTATTACATGCCAAACTAAGATCGCTGTGGGGACAAAAAGTAAGACTGTTAAGTAGGGGTGGAACGGTACACATAGGTCACGGTTCGGTTCATACCTCGGTTCAGACGTCACGGTTCGGTACGATTTCGGTACAATGGAGTGAAAAGCAAAACAAAAATGCAGAAGGCATTTTTATAAATGTCTTAAGCCTTGTATTTTTTAAATAAGTTTTATTAATAAAGGCATAGAACCAGTTTATTTGTAGTGCACTGACAGGAGTTTTATATAATTAGTTAAAAGACCTTGAGATATGTTTGGTAATTGTACCTGAATTAATTTAAAATTAATTTGCTCTTTCAGATTAATATATTTGTTTTCCTTCATTTTTAGTTAACCCTAACTTTATTCTCATCTGAATTATAAATAATTGATTTCCGTATAAAATAATACTACCTTTAAAAACTTTTGTTAACATTTGTAGGTTACAGTTTGACAAGAGTTTAGAGTGTGACAAAAGCACAATGTTGTGTTTTATTGCAAGTGTACACAAAAGTAAACAGTAAACACTTTGCAGTTTTAATTAATGATGTCCTGTATGAAAAAATGACGGAGTATGTTTCCACTGTTCGATCGCGCACGAGAGATCTCTCTCGCACGCGCGCAAACACACACACACACACACACACACACACACACACACACACACCACTGACTGTTCATCGCGCCTCTCTCTCGCACACGCGCGCAAACACACACACACACACACACACACACACACACACACACACACACACACTGACTGTTCATCGCGCCTCTCTCTCGCACGCGCGCAAACACACACACATACACACACACACACACACACACTGACTGTTCATCGCGCCTCTCTCTCGCACACGCGCGCGCAGACACACGCAATGTTCATCGCGCCTCTCTCTCTCTCTCTCTCTCTCGCGCGCGCGCGCGCGTTTTTGTACCGTGTATTCTACGTGCAAATTCGTGCACCGAACCGTGACGCCCGTACCGTTTCGGTTCGATACGAATACATGTACCGTTCCACCCCTACTGTTAAGTTAGCACTTTTAAACATCCGCTCCCTTAAAAATAAATCACTTCTAGTCAACGACTTAATAACCACATACAACCTGGACTTTATGTTGTTAAATGAAACTTGGCTAGAAGACAGCTGCAGTGCAACAGTCCTCAATGAAACATCCCCTCCTAACTTTACTTTTATGAGTGCTTGCAGAGCGGGTAAGAGAGGCGGGGGCTTAGCTGCTCTTTTTAAAGATGTCTATCAATGTAAGCAAATATCACTTGGGAATTACCCGTCTATCGAATATCTGGGTATTGTGTTAAAAGGTGCTCCACGTATTTTACTTATCATTGTTTACAGGCCTCCAAAATACTCTCCAGCCTTCGCTGAGGACTTTACAGAACTGTTATCAACAATTTCCTCAGAGTTTGACTGTTTTGCCATTGCTGGAGATTTTAACATTCACATAGATAATGCAGAAACCAATATGGCAAAAGAAATCAAAACTGTTTTAAAAACTTTTGATCTGACACAGCATGTACATGGACCCACACATAATCGTGGACACACTCTAGATCTACTTATCAGTAAGGGTCTAAACCTCTCATCGACTGTTATTAAGGATGTAGCACTGTCTGATCATTTCTGTATTTTCTTTGATATATTGATCTCTCCTGCCATTGAAGCTAGATCTGTGTCTGTCAAGAAGAGATGCTTAAATGAGAACACTAGTGTGCTATTTATGAAGGCTATATCTTCAACACCAAGCATATCTGCTGACTCTGTTGATTTTCTCCTTGAATCTTTTAACTCAAAAATTAAAAGTGTAATATTGCTCCTGTGAAAGTCAGGAAGAATAGTGGTAGACAAAAAGCACCTTGGAGAAACTCAACAGCAAACTGAAAGTCTTCACGAAGCTACGTTCCTTTTTAATATTCATTGCTAAAAGCTATCATTGTGTTGGCAACATGCTTGTTGTTAATGCTATCCGTGTGGCATTTGGGCTTATCTAACTTAGTCGTTTTCATAAAAAATGCTTATGCGATCATATTGGCTACGTGCGTTATCTGTTGTCATTGGCAACTGATCGCGTTGCTCACGCTGGCTTTTACCACTATGCAGCGCAGATTCAAGCAGCTTGCTGTGATAGGAATTAACTTCTGCGGACTGCCTCCGGACCGTATACAGCTCATTCTACGCATTGTGCAGCAACTACGGCGGCGGCACTCGCTCTGGTTTAACCCTTTAAGCTATGGGGCGGTGGTTCTGCTGCTTACGAACGATACGTCCGTCCCGATGTTCGGGATATTCTGACGCCCAGAAAGCCATGAGCTCAAGTCTCTGATTTGTTTCATTAATAAAACACATTTGATCATTATTTTGCTCGCGCTCTGCTCAGTTAACGCCCCTGATGCGCTGTCAGCTGTTTAATTTGTTCATCTAGCTCGTTCTCAGAGGTGGATTAGTCATCTATCCATAGAGCTTACACTGTAGACTGTCAAACAGTTTAAAGACGGATAATCTAGGTAACAGCATGTTTTAGCTATTGCGGTCTTGATTAGTCATTTCAGTAATTAATTAATATTTTTACTTACTATTATAAATCGCTAAATTAGGGCGGCTCAGACGACACCGTTCGAGACACTCAATTTTGTTTTGGGGGGAATAGCTCATGTAGTCAAATAAATCATCCTCTGTATCACAGAGGATTGCCAGGTCTGGTTTTGTTTGGGGGGATATTTTAGCTCTCACAGTCCTAAAACTGTGTGAGCGTTCCCTAATGCTGCTGCTGCTGTCCTCTGACTCTATGCTATTTCATGGTGCTCATGAAAGGTCAGAGGACTCCCTGAACAGAGCCATACCGCCAAATTTCAATTCAGGAACATTAACCTGTTTGCAATCTATTCAATTAAATTCTAAATTATTTTGTCTGTGTGTTCTTGACTTAATGGACCTGACAGAACTAGGCAAAGCTAGACCGACTTTCTTCTCGAATATTATAAACAGCAACTTAAACAACACACGCAGTCTTTTTGCTACTGTAGAGAGACTGACAAACCCACCAAGCCAGATTCCCAGTGAAATGCTCTCAGACAGCAAGTGCAGTGAGTTTGCTTCTTTCTTCTCTGAGAAAGTACTTACTACCTGAGAAAGTAGTTACTATGTCTGTTTTCGAAGAAGTTGATGGCAAATTTTTGGAAGAAACCGTACAGCACCTTAAAACATCAACCTGCGCCCTTGACGCACTTTCCACATCTTTTTTCAAAAGTGTGTTAAACAGTTTAGAAGCAGATCTCCTAAAAGTGGTTAATGCCTCACTTCTCTCTGGGAGTTTTCCAAACTCCCTGAAAACTGCAGTTGTCAAGCCCCTCCTGAAAAAGAGCAATCTTGATAAGACCATATTAAGCAATTATAGACCGATCTCAAATCTTCCTTTAGGCAAGATCATTGAATAGTTGCCTTCAATCAGCTGAACAAATTCTTAAGCTTGAATGGATACTTTGACAATTTTCAATCTGGTTTCCGATCGCATCACAGCACAGAGACAGCTCTCATAAAGATAATAAATGATATTCGCTTAAATACTGATACAGGCAAATTATCAGTGCTGGTACTACTCGACCTCAGTGCTGCATTTGACACTGTCGATCACAACATACTTATTGACAGGCTGGAAAACTGGGTGGGGCTTTCTGGGATAGTCCTAAAATGGTTCAGGTCATACTTAGAAGGGAGAGGTTATTATGTGAGTATAGGAGACCATAAGTCTGAGTGGACATCAATGTCATGCGGAGTCCCCCAGGGCTCAATTCTTGCGCCACTCCTATTCAACCTGTATATGAGCATACTATCATCTGAAAAATATTGAAAGAATTAGATGCTTTGTTTCCAGTCAAGACTTAGAGAAACTTGTGCATGCTTTCATCACCAGCAGGGTGGATTATTGTAATGGACTCCTCACTGGCCTTCCTAAAAAGACCATAAGACAGTTGCAGCTCATACAGAACGCTGCTGCGAGGATTCTGAGCAGAACCAGAAAATATGAACATATCACACCAGTCCTCGGGTCTTTACACAGTTACATTTAGGATTGATTTTAAAGTATTATTACTGGTCTATAAATCATTCAATGGGCTAGGACCTCAATATATTGCAGATATGCTCACTGAATATAAACCCAACAGATCACTCAGATCATTAGGATCACATCAACTAGAAATACCAAGGGTTCACTCTAAGCAAGGAGAGTCTGCTTTTAGCTACTATGCCAGCCGCAGCTGGAACCAGCTTCCAGAAGAGATCAGATGTGCTCCTACAGTAGTCACATTCAAATCCAGACTCAAAACACTTCTGTTTAGCTATGCATTTACTGAATGAGCACTGTGCCACTGTTCGTCCGACTGTTTTTACTGTACTTTATTTTATTTTTGATTCTAAATCTAAACTGTTTTAATTATTCTTATTTGTTTTGATTATTTTATTTTCTCCTATGTAAAACACTTTGAATTACCATTGTGTATGAAATGTGCTGTATAAATAAACTTGCCTTGCTTGCCTTGCCTTGCTGTGTTTAGAAAGATATGGTGCAGACCCAAGGTTGTATTCAGAAAGCTCGTCTGTTACGTCAAATCACACTGTGATGTGGGGGGCGCGCAAGATGGCGGTACGAGCGGCCATCTTACGATTCCCTACCAGCAGAGGGCTCTGACACGACCCGCTGTGCAGTATACAAGTGTAAAACGACGTTCACAAAAGGATGTAGAAAGTTGCCGACAGGTTGTAATACAAGCCCTATACGTAGTAATTTATATGCACAACTGTAGCTATTCCCGTGTTGTTTTCTCCGAGGCAAGAGTAATGCTTCTTCAAAAACAACAACGATTTAACAGTAGCCTATAAGAAACCGCAGGGCAGCAATAATCATAATTAAGTGTCCAATAGCAACACCATTTGACAGCTTCAAAAGAGCTTCATGCAGAGTCCGTTTACCGTTAACGTTATAGCTACATTGATTAACCCATACAATTTGTATGATGCCTTTCCTGAACATGTACTTGCTAACTAACGTTAATCAAACACTTTATTTAAACAAACTACTGATCTATAAAACACAATCGGTCTTCCTACCTTTTACTATCGTATATTGGTATGCGTGAGGCGAGGGAGAGAGAGAGCATACAGCTCTCGTGTTGTTTGAAGACGGAGAGTGCGACGCGCGCGACCGGGGCTCCTCTGTCTCTGCTCGTTCATATGCGCCCTGTCCACTGATCTAAATTTTTGTTTTTACGACGACTTATTTGTTCTTTTGCAAATAAATTGCCGTTTTAGTTAACGTTTTGGGGTCTTAACTAGCTATACCACTGATCTTAAACTACACGTAATTTCCGTGAATAAAAAAAGTGAATAACGAACACTGGACAATTAAAGGGATACTCCACTTTTTTTGAAAATAGGCTCATTTTACAACTCCCCCAGAGTTAAACAGTTGAGTTTTACCGTTTTCGAATCCTTTCAGCCGATTTTCTGATATTTAGAAGAATATCAGTTACCAGACAGTTTCTGGTTTAACTCTGGGGGAGTTGTAAAATGAGCCTATTTCCAAGCAAAGTGGAGTATCCCTTTAAAAATTAAATATTATACTATGTGTATTTTAACGAGGTAAGCTTCTTATTTTCCTTTCAAACGGCAAATAACAAAATAAAACACTTTCATTACTGCCACCTGCAGTTAGCCTAGACAGAAACTCTCCAAGCTTCTCTCCCCAGCTTTCAAAAGCAATTTTTAATAAGCAGGAAATATTTCCGACCAACAAATACCCATTTAAAGTCCCCATGAACCGGAAGTTGCAAACGGCTTTTCTCCAGTGCTGTGACGTATTTCCCAGAGAAACGGAATACTAAATGAGGCAAAATAGTGAGCGACTGAGCGTGGCTTTTTTTTCCAACTAGCACCTGATTGGATCTAGAAAAATGCACCTCCTCGCCATCTCTCCTTTCACACGCTGTGTGCCTGTCTAATGTCAGTTGGAGGGGCGTGATTACGGATGTTAAAGTGTAAATTGCAGGTTAACCACCACAACCGATTAATGTGTACATTAAAGTGCACAATATGGATATATTTAAAAATTTCTGTCTTAAAATGCGTTAAAATAGCATTTATTGGGGTTTCTTCAAAGGTAGCGTGTTTTTTTACCGTAATGGGTGATGATGTCATAACAGGGAGCTGCGGGCAGTGAGTAATGCACTCACTCTGTGTGTGCTGTTTGAGGGAGAATAAAACGATTTGCGGGACTCCCGCAAACTAGAAATATCTGAATAAAACGTAAAAACTAATACATTTTTATTCATCTGTTGCAGAAAATCAATAAGAACATCTAAAACAAAATATAAACGGTTTACAGGCAGAGTTTCTATTTCTAACATGTCAGCAGCGAGGAGCGATGTAGCCAATCACAGACATATGTGTTGATTTCTTGAACGCAATAATGGCCAATCAGAAGCATTTAC